>CAJQZN010041066.1:0-73836 GCA_907164685.1 Colias eurytheme | reverse complement strand
AGACGCACCTCGTCGTGTTTCTCGTCGTCGTCTTCGTCCAAACCGGCTTGGGTTGCTGAACGCTTGCGGGATCTGTTCTCTTCTTGTTCCCTCTGAAAGAAGTATTATTGACTTGTAATATAATCTGAATCTGTATGGGAAATTAATGGACCTGGCGTTCCAAGAAAAATACCAAATAAATAAATAAATAAATATTTCAGGACAATTTTCACACACAGCACGATCTGATCCCATACTAAGCTTTCGCTTGTGTTATGGAAACCAGATGGCTGATAAACATACATGTATATATATATAATTTTAAATAAATACTTATATAGATATTATGTAACACCCAGACACAGAGCAAACTATTTGCCCCGAGTGGGAATCGAACCCACAACCTCTGGCTTGGAAGGCAGGGCCACTACCAACCAAGCCAACCGGTCAGTCATTATGGTTATTAGAATAGCAAACCACTTCTTTTCGAAACATAAAATAGAGCAGGTCTATTTTATTAAGTTTCGAAATACATATTTTTAGTGTCGAACACACAATGTCTGATGTACAGATGATTATATTGGGTTAAAACTTTGGTATTGTGTGCGTTACTCAGAAAAAAAAACTCGAAAGTGATTTTTTTATTGTTCATCATTATAAGATGACTATTGTCATGTTAATAAATGTCAATGTATTCTGTACCGAACCACATAAAAGCTATTTATTTATCTATCAAATCAAAAATCTTTTAAATAATAACAAAACTCACAGCAGCTACAGCTTGCATGCCGGCTCTACGAATCTCTGCCGCCTCTTGCCGAGCGTTCTGCACTGTGTTCCGACCGCCGGCTCCTAGCGCCTGTTTATATGAAAAAATACATTAAAATAAATATTTCAGGACAATTTTCACACGCGGCACGATCTGATCCCATGCTAAGCTTTCGCTTGTGTTATGGAAACCAGATGGCTGATAAACATACATTATATATATGTAATTTTAAATAAATACTTATATAGGATATTATATAACACCCAGACACAGAGCAAACATCTATATTCATCACACAAATATTTGCCCCAGGTGGGAATCGAACCCACGACCTCTGGCTTGGAAGGCAGGGCCACTACCAACCAAGCCAACCGGTCAAAAAAGTCAAAAAATAATAAAACAGACCAACTTATGCCGATATGATATTTTTATATCTCCTAGTACGCAAACTATTTTGCGTGATATCCTCAAAGCAGTGCACAATCGACGATCGATAATTTTTATTGGTGGATTAAGCCAACACTTAGATTACCTATTAAATAATTCTTCCACATTTTTTTGTTGTACTAAGTAACAAGTTTTAAAACAAAACATGAATTAATTATAGAATGGAAAAGTAAACTGTCCCAAAAAATGTGCATATTTTTAACAACAGATGAAAACAAAATGAATATGATATGTAAGTAAAATCTCATACGCGCAAAACACTTTTCGAATATATTATATATTCGTGGGTGAAGACGGCTGTTTCTCTGTCAAAGAAATTTCTAAAAATTAAGATTGTGGTCTGAAAATAAATCTCAAGAAGTTCAAAGTGTTTTTCATTTAGCCCCAATCCTACATATACGCCAAAACAAAAAATAGTTACCATGAATTTTTTTCTATCTTTCTTTCTTTCAAAATGAGCATAGGAAAAATAAGTCTAATACAACTCACGGTAGGCGCAAACTGCGTATTATCAAGCAGTTGAAAGTTGATCTTCTGCTGTTTCTTCGCTTTCTCCCTCGCTTTAAAGCTGACTTCGTTCTGGTGTCTCCGTCTGAAGATCTCGTCTTCCACCCGACCCAGTTCATCCATGATGACTTGGACCCGGTCGAGGTTCACGTCACCCGAGTCTGTTATCCAGCCCTGGGGGTAGATAATTTTTTTCTGTGAGGATAGTTTGCACGTTTTGTTTTGATATGTAAGGGCCGATTTTTCAATCGCGAGATAAACAGTCTAATAACTACCCCTCGAATAGATTTATTCAATTATATATCTAACTCATAACGGCTCGCCTATTTTTCAATCGTGATTTATTTGATGAATAACTATCTGACCAAATATTTCCATATTGGCAGCTCTGCTCTCGGAGTGGCGAAACAAACATATTAAATTAGTCAGGTTAGAGCGGGATAGAGTCAACTCTTGCAATTTGTCAACAAAGTGCATTTTAAGTTTGTCTTGTATTGCTCTTGTCTTCTATGATTGTTGATAGTTGTTTTGATTCGAGTAAAGAGTTTGGTTAAATTTGTGTTTCAATTTATATATTTTACGATGGAAACGACATACTTAAAGGCAGCGTTCGGCAAATTTTCAATGGCATGGTCATCAGTACTATCAAAAACATCAATTTCAATATGATTTTAATTGATAATAATTATATAGAAAGAGGTTTAATTGTTAATAATTCTACGCTCTATGTTATGACATACGAAAATATCCCAAATTGACGCGTCAGACTCAAACGCCTAACCGTCGAATAGCGCGCTATCTGGCCGTTGGAGCGGCAAATAGATTTATTCCTCAAATAACGTAGTTATTCGATAGATAATTCCTATCCGTCTATTGAAAAATTGAATATTTTGTTAACTGAAGAATAAAGTCTATCTAGCTGTTTATCTGGGCATTGAAAAATCGGCCCTTAGTATGTTGCAAATGGCAAATTTGTTTTTGTGTTGGCGGTTTAATTGCTTAATGCATTATTCAAGGCTTATTATTTTTTGTTACATACAGTAACAAAAAATAATAAGCCTTGATTTTCATTATCAAATTAATAGTAACTCGCTTTCAATCAAAATAAAAAATCCAATTTTATATGTCTTTAGTAAAATATCACAATATATGTCAATCATCCAAACGTTATAGGAATGAAAATTTCTATTTGAGAAGACTAGCTAGCTAGCCACCACTTTTTTAAGAAGTCACATGCAGACAGAATTCTTTAGCATTTAAGAATTCTTGATCATTAAAGTTGAGCATGTTTGATATTTTGGAATGGTCTTACGCTTTTTCGATCAGGTCACGTGTCCTGACGCGAGTTTAAGATTTTATACCCATTACAGAAAAAGTGCTCAACGCCGCTAAAGAAGTTTTCACTTCAAAATATTTATTGATTTGTGACGCAACAACTCACCCGGGTCTTATAGACGCACTTCTTGTACAAATTGACCAGTCGGTCCACAGCCCCCTCCCTGATCTCCAAGCTAGGTAGATGCGGCAGGAAGTCGTTGCCAACGAAGAAACACATGAACACCCAGTCGTCAAGTGCTCGTTCAAAGTCATAGGGGAACGGCAAGTTCGGCATTTGGAGCTCCTGGGGAGGAAAATATTCAAATTTATTATAAGCTAGAGGTCCGCCCCGGCTTCGCCCGTGGTACCTACATGTTTAAACTATCCTATCTCTCAAGTTGGATCGAACTGCACATGGTGTGCGAATTATATTATAATCGGTTAAGTGGTTTAGGAGTCCATTGAGGACAAACATTGTGACACGAGATTTATATATATTATTAAGAAGATATACAACAGATGACATAATGGTTAAAATTTGCAAAAAAATACAAATTCTGGGGTTTTGAAAAGTAAAAGAAAATGAAAAAACCATTTACTGTGAAAAAAAAGGGCGCGAAAAAGCCACGGGTAAAAAAATAATTCATGATATTATATGCATTCATGCAATTTGCAATGCAAAAACATGTAGACACTCATAAAGCATAACCTTATTTCTGCTGCAGTAATTTTACGTATTACTCAATAACAATAATTACTTTACTTAGATTTATTTGTATTACTACCTTAAAAAAATTCTGATATGAAACCTATCTATACTAATATCATAAAGAGGAAAGGTTTGTAATTATGTATGTATGTTTTTCACGCATAAACTACTGGACCGATTTTGATGAAATTTGGCACAGACAATCTTTAGACCCTGAAAAAGAACAAAGGCTACCTTTTATTGCGAAATATCAAATATGTACCACGGGCGAAGCCGGGGCGGACCGCTAGTGCACAAATAATACACAGTTATAATTCACAACAACTCAAGCCCCCTACACAACGTACCTTCTCCAAATACTCCCTAAGCACGCTGAGCCTCACGAATATGAAGCTATCCTGGTTACCAAACGCTGGATCAGATCGTACCAGCGCAGCCTCTGGAGTGCTGCCCGTACATTCCTTCATTTCGTGACCTGGATCGTATTATTATTTGAATGTAAATTATCGTTTTTATTCATAGAAATTCAAGGATTTAATGATATTGTGGTCTTGTTGTATCTTGCGAGTTGTTTACACTATAAATAGATTTTGTTAATAAGCATCTCTAATTCATGAAAACTTTTTTTACTTGTTATGACTTTAAATATTTCCTTATAATATTAACTATAGCAATTTCAACAATACCTTTCAGACATTTAAGGAAATTATTTTCAATGTAATTTCCTTTTTTTAAAGACTTATAAATTGTCATATTTGTTTACTTTTGATATGTATAATGAATATTGATGAAAAATATTTTACGAACAGAACATGATAAAAAGTAAAAACATTTCAAACTCGGGCATTCCTCCGCAACTCGATGTCAAGTTTTGCATGAAAAAATTTCTACCAACTCACCAAGCTGTCCACAAACATCACAAGGCCGTGGCTTGTTCGGTTTAAACTCCTCTCTAATAATAGTGAAGTTCGGCTCATGTGTTGCTAGCCCCAACATGATGAGGTCAGCATCAGCTCCGCAGAGCACATGCTGCGTGTTTGGGTCGTGGTCTGGTTGTGCTGTGGATGTTATATGAGTGAAAATACATCAAAACATTAATCTTCGCACTGCAGGGACACACTTCTAGGAAGGAAAATTATATTTGGTTGTATAAATATAAAGAAATTTAGTACTAGCTGACCCAAGAGACATTCTCCTGTTTTTGCGTTTGTCTGTTTGTCATATGTGTGAAGTTTAAAGGTTTATTTCAGTATCCTTACTAAAAATTATAAACGCGAAAGTGTTTCACTGTTTGTATTGTATTTATCTATCTTTCATGTCACAACAGAGTGGATTTTGGTATGATTTTCTAGAGCAGATTTTCAAGTGAAAAACCAGTCATTTTGAAATGGAAAACCTAATCAATATTATATCATAATATGTAGTACCTCTCTGCCTGCGTATGTAGTCCATAATCTTATGTTCTCCCTCACCAGGAACATTAGCATCAGATAGAATCACTTTGATTCCTTTCCATCCAGGATCACTGTTCAGTCTGAAAATTTTAAAGTTTTTGTCAAATCAAAACATTCATAATAATATTTAATAATAACAAAATTGACGAAAATTTTTCCAAGATATGTTATACTCTTGTTTGCCAAAAAGAAAATTATTTTAATAACAGGTTCCACAAAAATTGATTTCTATATTACATAATATACTAAATCTATACTAGTACTAGTATTATAAAGCTGAAGAATTTGTTTGTTTCTTTCTTTGAACGCGCTAATATTAGGAACTACTGGTACGATTGAAAATTCTTTTGGTGTTAGATAGCCCATTTATGGAGGATGGGTAGGCTATATATCATCACGCTAAGACCAACAGTAGCGGAGCAATGCGGGTGAAACCGCAGAGCACAGCTAGAATCACATATATGATCAAAAATTGTTTACTGTTTTTCAAAAAGAAGGGTTTATGTACCTGTCATGTATGTAGTAGTGCAAACATTTGCTCAGTCTGTCCATGAAAGGTGTTCCAGGAGTAATACAGTTTGAATCGAAATGAGCCTCTTTTGGCCTCTCTGGCGGCAAGTACGCCCCTTTAGCTTGCAGTTCTGAGCGAATTCGGGCTATTTCCTCAATTTTCTCTTGCGTCTCTTTGGAGGCGCGGAAACGACGCGATCTTTGTTGGTTCATTTTAGCTCTGGGTGCCTTGAATAGTGTAGAATTGTTCTTAACATGTGTTCATAATTGTCATGAGAAAAAGTCTGAGCTTACTTTTGAATGAATTTTATATATTACTAGTGGTCCGCCCCGGCTTCGCCCGTGGTACATATTTCGCAATAAAAGGTAGCCTATGTCCTTTCTTGGGTATCAAAATATCTCCATACCAAATTTCATGCAAATTGGTTCAGTAGTTTAGGCGTGATTGAGTAACAGACAGACAGAGTTACTTTCGCATTTATAATATGTATTAGTATGGATACAGTATTTTTCAGTACTCAATGAAAAAGCTATATGTGAATCATATCTTCTGTTAACAAATTAAAAATTAAGTTTACAATAACCGAAAACAGATATCACAATTTAAATGAATTTATACTTCCATTATTGGCACCTTTTTCATAAGTTTTCTATGCACATTGGTATAGAATATAAATGGAGTACACTTAGCATGAAAGCAGGTAACTTTGAGAAACAGAAGATAATTGAAAGTACTTTTTACATTTGGACAGTAAATAGTGCAATTTTACTACACAATTTCAAGCATAAAATATAAACAAATTAAACACTTACAACACCATCAATAGCCATATACAGCAGTTTCCTCGGCCGCACAATACGGAACAGCCTGTCAATGCATTCAAAGATGGCAACCATCATCTCATCCTCATCCTTCGGCGGTGGCTTGTCTTCAGGATGGGTACAGGGGTGTATGATCCCGTTCATGTCCAGGTATAGATTGTCGAACTCCACCCCATTGGGGTTCGGGAGTGACGAGTCCACAAACACCAATTGGCCATCTACGTCGACTGGCTGTAAGAACGAGGAATTATAATTATTAACAATACAATAAAGTCCATTAATACATTAATGTTTCGTTTTACCTTTATAAATGATCGATTTCGAATAAAATGCAAAAATACAAACTGAAAACCTCGACAATTTCGTGAGCTGGATTCTTTTTAAAAACATTGATAAATAACATTTTGGAATAACTTCGTTGTAACTAAGTAAATTCTTATAAAGTTAAAACGTATATCAATCTTATTTACGATCGAAAGGCATGAAATAAATGTAAACAAAATAGAAAATAATTTGAGGTTACAATACTAACCCTCTGTTCAATACATTCGACAATAACACTTGGATATTTTCGACTCAGCCATCGAAAGAAGGCTGGAACTCCCATTTCGTCTACAATTTAATATTTCTCCTTGATTTAATTGTGATCATTCAAATACGAGTGAGCCAAATTGTTATGAATTGTCACGTATTCAACACAAACAAATCGACGCAGGTGCCATTGTTGATTTGAAATTTAAAATTTAGAACGTAGAGGGAGAATGTTTAGAAGTTTGAATTTTGATGTTTCTTGTCAAAGGAATATTTTTTATGCAATATTTTCAAATAGATACGAGTCTAATGATCATCTTAAGCATTAAAATATTTTTGTTTGTGAAACGTATGAAAATTATGTATAGTCGTTTATGCTCTAAAACTTCTTTCTTTCTTATTTCAAATTTGGGTTTGTATGTACATGGTTTGTAAGAAATATTATTCTAAAGCCTCCAGAAATATTTTCTATTCTTTCTTTAAATTATTAAAGTAATATATTGCTGAAATCAGTCATATATAAACTTTTTTGACTAAAGACTTGGTCCAAAAACGTTGTTATAACAACACGGTTTTTAACGTGTTTTTAACCAATTTTTGCAGTCAAAAGTCGTTTCGTCCTGCAATTACTTTTTTAATCTGTTGTATCTGTGGTACGCATGTCACTGTCATTTATCAGGTCGGTTGTCAAATTTAGAATCAGATGTTTTGGTTCAAAAACTTAGTTCAAAAAGCCACAGCAAAAAGCCGAAAATATAATACATGGAAAACATTTAATTTTCAGGCAAATAAAAATGAGGACATATTGCCTTATGAATTATTACAGAAAACTAATAAAATATGGACAAATACGCGCCTTTTGTAGCAAGCTGGGTGCGGATCAAAATGGAATAGAAAAAATAAGAAATATTGGAGTTTTAGCCCACATTGATGCAGGTTAGAAGATTACCTAAATCTTTACCATAATACAATTATTGTATTTATCATCCAAACTTTAAAACACAACAATATTTTCTGGGTAAATAATAAATTAATTAAGCTACTTTTTGATAAAATCAAGTTCAAAATGCTGAATTTTTGTGCACTGAATGTCTCACAAGTCATTTAAATTTTAAAGTTTGATAGATAAATATAAGCTCATTACTTTAAATGAAATTTGTAATTTCTTCTGATTACTTTAGCTGTTTTTTACTATACTGTTGCTCTAGAATAATTATTTAAATCTTATACTGTATTATGCAACTTTTTGTTGGTTATTAACGTTCCTTTAAACTGAATTTGATTTGCTTCCTTTAGAATTCCTATTCTACCCAATACTGCAATATACTTCACTAGCTGTGCTCCGCGGTTTCACCCGCATTGCTCTGCTTCTGTTGGTCTTAGCGTGATGATAGCCTTCCTCAATAAATGAGCTATCTAATAATAATAATAATAAAAGGGCGTAGGGATGTGACGACCCCATCGCCCACGGTTGGAATATCTATTGTCTATGTGACAATAGATATTCCACCCGTGCAATCAGTCAACCCGCAGGACACCTTGTGGCGGGGTGTCGGGGAGTAGCGACCCCGCGGGAACCGAGTGCTCCCGGGGGAGGCCCCTGTCTTCATCTCCGGCTAGCCTTCACCGGCCGGTCGGAGTGAAGCCTGACGAGGACAGGACCCCCACCTCTGGCTTGCCTTAACCGGCCGGCCAGAGTGGAGTCGCGAGAGCTTTTAGCTCGAAGGGTGGATGCGAAGCGTAAGTGGCGAGTGGGCACGTGATGCTGGACCCTCAGGGAGCGCGTGATCGTAGTTTAAAGTCCAGGGACGCCTCTCCACCCTTAGCTGCTCACAATATGTTGCCCCCTTGTCGCACTATTGCAGCGACTTATTTCGGGGGCCCATACAGTGAGAGGGCGAGTCACCACCTGCCAACATATTTTTACTTTCTTATAGTAGAAAGGCAGGTGCCATAGTTTCCCATAGTCCCCAGTACCAGTCCATTTAGCATCCCAATCCATAGCCCAATTATTAAATTTCCATACCCTGCAATAGTCCTACATCGGCCGCGGACTGCCTAGGGCTGTATCTCAATAGTGCAGTCATGGGCAGGCTGCGGCTGGTGTCCCACAACACATTAAAAGTCTCGAAAGGGCCTCTGCGTGTTGGATCCGTGTCCCCACGTAAGCCTTCCAAAGATCCGGGTACCGTCATTCTGGTGGTACCCGAGTATTATGGAGAAGAGAAACATAATAATAATACGGGCATTTCTCCGCAACTCGACGTCAAGCGCCTATTTTGCGTGAGAGAGGGAGGTGGGGGAAACCAGCTAAAATTGAAACCACCCGAGCTCCTCCATGAAGCCAAGCAGCTTGTGAGGGCTGCCAAAGGCTTCGGGGAGGGACCCGGGAGACTCCAGGTGTCTTGCCCTGTACTCCGCAACCCCCTTACATTCCATGATGACGTGGGCTGCCGTTTCCTCGGTCTCCATGCATGCTCTGCATAGCGGACTGTCTGTGATCCCTAGATTGAAGAGATGTTTGTTAAAGGGGCCGTGCCCTGTGAGGGTCCCTGTTATTACGCGTAGTTGCACTCTACGTAGGTTGAGAAGCCGACGTGCAAGTCTCGAGTCAATGTCCGGTAGGGCTTCTCTGGCTTGCTTGCAATCAGATCTGCATGACCATTCCGCTCTCTGAGCAGTGCTAGTGAGCTGGGTAATCATCATCCGGGTCCAGCTAGCAGGTAGCGGTATAATGGGAAAAGGTCCCATGACCGGTGTTTCAGATGCCCTTCTGGCTAGTATATCAGCAGCATCGTTTCCACGTGAGCTACTGTGTCCTTTTATCCATTGTAATACTAGGGAATTTCCCAGGTCACATACCTTAGTGAGGGCTAAGTGACACTCAAGGGTCAACCCTGAAGTGAATTCATGGCTTTTGATTGCCATGAGTGCTGCTTTACTATCCGATAAGATCCGAATCGAATAGTTTGTTACATTTCTTTTAATTATGGCCGAAGCTGCAAGTAGAAGTCCTAGGCATTCAGCCTGAAAGACTGTATTTTGGGGTCCCAAGGGGTGCGAGATGTTAATGTTTAGGTCCTCAGAGAAGACCCCAGCACCCGTGCCATTTCCAGTCTTAGACCCGTCCGTGAAGATTAGTAGGTCTTCAACGCTGTTGTGTTCTGACGTGTATTCACGTAGCTGTATCTTATATTTCTTGTCAAAGATGAATTGTTTTGGGATCTTATCACTTATGGCAAGGAGTGAGGACTCCTTCTCAGCTGCCATAGTTAAGATCTTACTGTGTGCTGTAGGCACCATTCTCCATAGGTTTTGTGTCTTTAACCTTACAGCTGTCGCTAGAGCTTCTTGTCTTACAAAAAGATGTAGGGGTGGCAGGTCGAGCATTGCCTCAATCGCAGCAGTCGGTGTTGTGCTCATGCTGCCAGTGATTGCCAGACAGGCGAGTCTTTGAAATCTCTGCAGTTTGCTTATAGCCGCCGATTGTTGTGTCTTTGGCCACCAAACCACAGAGCCGTAAGTTAGCATTGGTCTTATGACAGTTTTGTAGAGCCACATTGTGACTTTCGGGGAGAGCCCCCATCTATTACCAATCATTTTGTGGCACTGCCAGAAAGAAATGCTTGTTTTTTCGATCTTATTCTCAAGGTGTTTGTTCCAGTTGAGTTTATCGTCTAAGGTAATCCCGAGGTACTTAACCTCTTTCGATAACTGAAGTACGGAGCCAAATAGCTTTGGTAGCTGGTAGCTTCCTAGAAGGCGTCGGTTAGTGAATAGAACAAGTTCCGTCTTGCGCGGGTTCACTGAAAGGTCATATTTGTTGCACCAGCGCTCAACTATTGACAGAGCTCTCTGTGTAATTTCACAGACAACACTCGTGAACTTACCAGAGATAAGTATTACTAGGTCATCTGCATATCCAATGGTATGGAATTTGTTTTTGTTTAGTGTGCTGATCAAGTCGTTCACAACTAGGTTCCACAGGAGCGGTGAGAGAACTCCCCCTTGTGGGCAGCCTCTGGTGACCAGCACTTTCTTTGTTTTATCCTTGCTAAGTTGTATCTCTCTACTGCCTAGCATGTTTATAATCCATGAGACTACTGTGGGGTTAACCTCATGCTGTGATAGGGCATTTTGTATACTTGAGTAGTGTGTCTTATCGAAAGCTCCCTCAATGTCTACGAAAGTGCCCAAGCACATTGATTTTTCTTGTAGGGCTTCTTCTATTTTGGACACTACACAGTGTAAGGCCGAATCGGTAGATTTACCGTGGCTGTAAGCATGTTGGTTCCGATGTAATGGAATACGCACGAGGGCAGTATCCCTAATGTGTCTGTCACAGAGCCGTTCTAATGTTTTGAGTAAAAAGGATGTGAGGCTGATAGGTCTGTGGGCTTTCGCATCCGTGTAGTCTGTTTTCCCTGGTTTAGGAATGAAAATAACATCAACAGTCCTCCAGCTGGTCGGTATATAGCCGTGAGCGAGGCTGGATGTCAGAATGGCAGATAGGTGAGACGTGAGTATCGGCCCCCCCCATTGTAGTAAAGCCGGGTATATACCATCTGGACCAGGTGCCTTGTATGCTTGAAAGCTGTCGATTGCCCATTGTACTTTTTCCTTACTGACTATGAGCTCAGCAGTACTCCAGTTTTCCTCACATGGTGTGTGGGTTGCTGTGTCTTTCCTTTCATGTCGTTGTATGAATTTGCAGCCGGGGAAGTGTGTCTGCATCAGAACAGCTTCCGTCTCAGCTGGTGTTTTTGTAAGAGTGTTGTCGCATTTTTTGATCGATCCCAGCTTGGACGTATTGCAGCAGGAGATGACTTTGCGCACTCTGTTTGCTTGATTACAGGATTCAATGCCATCACAGAATTTCTTCCATCCTGCACTGCTTCTGAATCTTATTTGTCTTTTGTATTCAGCTTTGTTTACTTTGTAAGTGTTCCAATCGTGGTCGCAGTTAGTGTTCATTGCACGGTTCAGTGATCTTCTGACCAATTGTCTTTGTTTGGCAAGTTCCGGTCCCCACCAGGATTGCTGTTTGGCACCTGTTGCTTTCGTTACCCGCAGTGGGCAGGCAGTGTTATAGCTGGAAATAATATTTGTAGTTAGTTGCTCTGCCAGACGTTCTAAATCCTGTATAAGCATTATTCTGTCTGGAAAGCATGAATTCGCGAGGAGGTTTTCAAGATGGGCCCGATAGAGTGTCCTATCAGTTTTCCTGGGATTCCTTGTAGGAATGGGTGTAATAGTGTTAACCTGTAGGTTAAAACGTAGCCACCTGTGATCGGAGCAAGAAGCCTCCTTTGACACGTGCCAGTTGTTAATGCTATCTATGATGCCAGGGGTCGCCAGTGTGAGATCAATGATAGTTCTACATCGGCGAGTAACGAAGGTTGGTTCAGCACCTGTATTTACTAAATTAAGACTAGTTGTAAATAAGTATTCAACAAGGTCTCTGCCTCTGTTGTTACCTGTAGGCATCCCCCATAGGGGGTGGTGTGCATTGCAGTCTGTACCAGCGATAAGCTCCAGACCCTCTCCCGCGCAGTACTCCACCAGCCTGGCAAATTCTCGCGGTGGTGGGTCTTCGTCTGCCGGCATGTACGTCGAGGCGATCACAATGTTGGGCCTGTAGTTGTTATCCCCTAGTAGTAGGATGGCGCATACATCCCTAGAACAGAATTCTGTTAGTGGATGCACTTGTAGATTATTAGAGACATAAATACAGGATCTGGGTTTATTAGAACCTGTTATGGAAATAATCTTACCTCCGATGTTAGTGAGGCCGTTGATTTTGCCAGAGTTGCTTACCCACGGCTCTTGGATAAGCACAATGGCCGTAGTGGTTACCTCCAGCCATTTCCTGAGCTGAGCCGTAGCGCTCTGACTGTGCTGGAGGTTTGCCTGAAGAAAGTGGCATTCAGATGAGGGGTTCGCCATCATCAGATAGCATCCCCCCTTCTTCCTGACCAAGGGCCAAGCCACCGAACCTTCTGGTGTACTCATCACTGCTCTCCGAATCAGCCGACTCTAGGTCGCCCGAATCTACTGAGAGCAGGATGAGTTCATCGTCAGGCGTCACCTCCATAGGCGCATCAGTTGTGTCGCGCGATGTGGAGGGAGCTGTGGCTTGCTCCTCACTTTCTGTTGTTAAACTAGGCGGTATTGCAGCCTTGTTTAAGTCAGAAACCGACTTTGCAGACGTGGTCACGTTTTCCACCGTTGGTTTGTTCCATACGGGGGGCCGTTCGGTAAATTTACCCTTTGGCCCCTGGAACTTAATATAGACCGAGCCAAAGAAGAATCCTAGGCATCGGTTATGCTCCATGACCGTAGAGACCAAATCCTCCGGTATGCTGACGACAACAAACGTTTCCGCTTCCTGTACCTCAGCCCGAAGGAGCAACCAGCGGTGTACCTGCGCCCAGTCATTGTGGTACTGGAGTTGAAGGCCAACAACCTTCATATCCTTCCATACACCTGGGAGCAGGATGCCACAGCGCACTCTACGCGGCACGTCCGCAAGTCTTCTGACGCAGATTTTGTCACCAGAGGGCAGTGTAACCTTCTTGGTGGCTGCTTTGAGCCAATCCACCGTCCTCGTATCGTCGCACCATAGCTTAAGGACGCCCCCTTTAAATATGGGTTTGCCCTTAAATAGGATGCGAGCGTCTCCTTCCCTATAGTTCAATGCTTCCTGATGAAGCAAGGGTTGGAGTGATGCCAGGATGTGGTCGGCTTGTTCTTGGTTGAGGTGACCAGTTGGTGTGTCAGACGTTATCGCCACAATTAGATCACCTTTAACTGCATCCGCATAGCTCGCGGAATGGACTGCCCGGGACTCATTAAGGCATGGCTTCTTTTTCGCCCCTCTCGGTGATATAGTGTCATCGAGACGCGATCTTTTAGAGCCAGCATGGTCTCTCGAGCTTGTCTGAACGGGTTTTGAATGCCGATTTGGCCCTGGTCCGGAACCCGTAGCAGCGGCAGCTGAACCGCTTATAGCCGCGGGCACATGCGGATTTGGGCCGGTAGTTTTATCTACTTCAGATTGTAGTTGATCACGAGCCATTAATTTGCGTCGTCGTTTTCTGCTCAATCGGTTTTTTGTCGTTCCGACGCTCGAGTTGGAGGTCCGCTTCCCTGATGGGTCGCTTTCCTGGTGTTTCCCAACTGGTGCATTCTTTGCTTTGCGACTCTGTTGGGGAACAACGGTCCAGTCCGAGGACAGATCACCACCGACCGATGACTGTGGGCGACACGACTCAGGCCCCGCAGGAGATTTCTCCCCTGCAGGGTCGAGGGTCCCCCGCAGCCCAACCTTCGGCGCAGTGGGGACAACCAAATTTGTAGGGGGGCGGGAGCATGATTGCTTCTCAGTCACACCCACTAACGGATTCCCTTCAACCAGTTCCATCGGGCCCATCAGGCATTCTGAGGTCCCTCCGTGCGCGGTCGTCGGTGCACCATCTGGTCGCGACTTTGACGCAGCAGCTTGTTCCGCTGTAGGATTTTGTAATGTTGTAGGGTGGCGGGAGTACGATTGCATCTCGGTCACACCCAAAGCCGGATTTCCTTCAACCAATTCCTTTGGTCCCGTCAGGTATTCTGAGGTCCCTCTGTTCATGGTCGTCGGTGCACCGGCTGGTCGCGACTTTGACGCAACAACTCGTTCCGCTGTCGGTTTTTGTGTTTTTTGGTTTGATGCGCTACTCAACTCGTTCACCACGTCAGCCGAGGCTTCAGTGTAGCTCGGCGGAGAAGCGCACGCCGAGCTGGCCAACTTTTTGGGTTTTCCCTTAGGATGGCCGTGTTTAGAACGAGGCCCCGCCTCAGCCGCAGGTCGGCAACACAAGCCCGGGGGTGGTCGCGTCACCTTGGCCGAAGCAGAGCCCCGCCCCAAATTTGCAGGCTTTGGTCCCTTGGGTTTCCCCGGGGGCCCAGCGCCTAAAGCACTAATAGTGTTTCTCGGTCCAGTAGTATTTGACACCGAGGAGGCCTGGGATCCCACCTCCTCAGTGACAGTTTCTTTAAGCAAGTTTTTGCCCCCCCCAGAATACGTGGGGCTGCCTGAGTTCGACTCAGGGAGGGATTCTCCACCCTTGGTGGTACCCTCCTGGGGTAGTTCATTTTTAAAACCTGCTTCCATTCTTCTCCTCCTCTCCCCTCCAGTTTGCAGTACGCCTGCCGGGATAAAACCCGCCAGCCGCTATCTGGGGCTGGGCCCTTTCGGCTCCACAGCGGCCTCATCGGCCCCAACCCCAGTACTAGGTGATGCTGCGCACATACCATCACCTAGGAGTATTATTTAGCAGCCCTCCGGCCAGTTGTCACTCGGTTGGCACCACCCGGGGGGCACGTGTAGGGCAAGCCTATTATAATTAGGTGGTTAAAACCTACGGACGCGAGTGACGCCGCCAAACCCCAAATGAGCTATCTAACACCGAAATAATTTTTCAAACCTAGCATGTTCAAACAAACAAACAAAAAAGCTTTATAATATTAATCCGTCAGTCCTCGGATCACAGACACAATAGAAAATCTATTGTGTCTCGGCCCGATCGGGCCGCTCGGTGGTCAATGGGTTAATAAGTATAGATTACAGTAGAAAATCTAATCATGACTAGTGCAGTGGGGGTACATTAATCTTTTTGTTTTGAAAATCTAATAGACTAAATTAAATCAAACACTAATGCTAGTAATAAAATACTTTTAGGCAAAACAACAACAACAGAACGGATGCTGTTTTACTCTGGCACAATCAGAACAATGGGGGAGGTGCACCACGGCAATACTGTGACTGATTATATGGAACAGGAAAGGCAGAGGGGAATTACAATTACCTGTACGTTTTAGTAAGCCGTTATAATTATAAAAAAATGTGCATGTGTTTGTAAATTGTAAAATACGCTCTTGTTGGTCTTAACGAGATGATGCCTATAGGATATGCCTATAGGAGGCCTATAGCCTCCGTCTATAAATGGGCTATCTAACGCCAAAAGAATTTTTAAAATCAGACCAGTACTTAGTTCACGAAACTTGCATGTTCAAATGAAAAAAAAGCTGTTCAGCTTTACAATATGGGTATAGATTATTGATTTTTGTAATTACTAACTTTGTGAACTTAGTATATTAATATCACATTTAATAATCTACCTTTTTTATTTTTTAACTCAAATTGAATCAAATTCCGGACAGTTTATAAATTATAAAATTTTCTCTTAATTTCTAATCATAACTTTACTATTTTTAATTTCAGCTGCCGCTGTATCCTTCCCCTGGAATGGCTACCAGATCAACTTAATCGACACGCCAGGACACATAGATTTTACCATGGAGGTGGAACAGAGCTTAGCAGTGCTGGACGGAGCTGTCGTCGTTTTAGATGCTTCTGCAGGTAAGTAGTTTAATACTAATAGTTAAAAAATCGAATTTATAATATATAAATTCGATAATTCGTGTTGATGTCATGTTTCCATTCAGGTAATAGTTCAATTTCTGCAACTTTTTGTGACCAAATTTTTTTGCAGTTGCTATTAACATATTTTTGGGAATGTACTTTAATGTCGCAAGTACTACTCACACTTGACTGCTATGTTAATTCAATATTTCAGCAAATGATACACAAAATGATTGGATTTTCAACAAAATTAGTACACAAATTTTTCGTGAATAATAAATGCAGTTCATCATATAAGAGATTGTTAGAGAAGAATGAGTTTGTACCAATATGTACATACTGTCAAAAGTGCAGATATGCAGGAGCTGCCCAACTAAAAAATAATTATTCCTACTTGAAAATGTCCCCAACAGGTGTAGAAGCGCAAACATTAACAGTATGGCGTCAAGCGAACGGTCACCGCGTCCCTCGACTCATCTACCTCAATAAGATGGATCGATCGGACGCAGATGTGAAAGCCTGCGAGAGATCCATTTGTGATAAACTGAGGGTTATCCCTCTGATGCTGCAATCTCCGGTGGTACATGAGGGCAGGCTTATTGGTGAGCGATATTATAGTTTATTTTAATGAAAGTAATATTACTGTTTCATCTCTAAATTATTGTTATTCTATTGATATTGGAAAAACTTTTGATGATTAGATTGACAATCAGACAAAAAACGTCCAAAATGCATGTTGCATTGTAAACTCGACTTTATTCAATTTGAATAAGAGCTAATTTACATTGTGTATGTACCTTATAGCTAACTTAGGTTGTAAAAATTCATGCTTTTGATACGTTTTGTAAATACACCTTAAAGTTGTTAATAAACTTGATTTTGCTCTAATTTTTGTTTTTTTTTTTGACAAAATTTTGTCAAAATTTGTTCATAGTTTTTTTCTTTTACATTTAAAACCGTAGCAGATTATTCAAATAATCAAAATTTTCCTGTTGCAACACAAAACTGACCCAAATAAAATTTATTATAGGTCTGATAGACTTAATATCGCTACAAGAAATCATATGGACATCTGGTAGAGGGCAGAACTTATCACGACGAAAACTCACAGAAGCGGACGGCAAAAAATGGGAACTCGCACTCAATGATCATAGACAACTCATAGACACGATCTCCTCTCTAGACGATGAGTTGGCAGAGACAATAATCCAGCAGGAATCATTGGATAACCTTGAAACCAAAGATATATTGAACGCTGTGCGCAGATGTGCCATAAACATGAAGGCATATCCAGTAATGTGCGGCAGTTCGTATAAAAATATTGGTGTTCAAACATTGATGGATGGAATTATATCTTTTTTGCCGCATCCAAACGAAGGGAGTAAATTACAGAAGTTTTTTGGCGCGGATTTGAGCGCTAGAGCGTTTAAAGTGCAGCATGATGATCAAAGGGGTGTTCTGACCTTCTTGAGGCTGTATAGCGGCGAGTTCAGTAAGGGACAGAAGGTGTATAATATTGCCAGGGATTTGAGTGAACAGGTAAGACATTTTATTTGCGGATGAATAAGCATTTTATGTGTGTTTTTTGTTTGCTTTAACTGTGTTTTTTTTTCAGTAATTTTGTTTAAACTTTTGATACTTCATGAATTCAACTCAAAGTATTCTCTATTCTATTGCTTATTATATTTCATTGGTTTACTATTTGCCAAAGTAATGAGCGCCCCATCCATAGACTGACCTCGCCATTGGACGCTTTCCTAACAGATTAATTAACCATTATTATTTTTATATTATTTTCAGACAGGTTCATTGTACGTGGCTCTTGCAGACGAATACAAGCCAGTGGATAAAGTGACAGCTGGCAACATCGCCGTGGTCAGCGCCCTTAAAGTAAGTTCTTATTACAAATATTTACCATTATACATCACTACATAGTATAGAACAAAGTCGCTTTTTCTGTCCCTATGTCCCTTTGTATGCTTAAATCTTTAAAACTACGCAACGGATTTTGATGCGGTTTTTTTAATAGATAGAGTGATTCAAGAGGAAGGTTTTAGTATATATTTTATGAGGTTCTAGACAAAGCGGGCGAAGCCGCGGGTGGTAAGCTAGTTTTACAATAAAAAAAATCATAGCTACTACAGTTATTTAGTTGTATATTGATGAAGAAAATTTATGCTTAGAAGATCTATCTGTAACCAAAGACAAAACATATATTTCATTTATTCATTAATTCAAAAGCATTTATGTGAACCATTGAGTCCATTAATCGACTTGATATAAAACTCTGCCTCATACACGCGTAGGCAGAGATTAGCTTCAGACATTTATTATTGAGTTTGATTGGGAGTCTAATTGTATATTGTACGACTGTACCTCGATAATGTCAACTTACATTTTTGTCTTATTTATATAGAACATTTTATTTATTAAAAAATATCAGACAACACAGATATTAACAATATAAAAATGATATAGGTAACAATGACAGGTGACCTAATAACATCAACCAACGCGGCGGCAAGTCGAGCCAAGTCTAGACTACGGGAAGTGCTAAAAGACCCCAAAACGGCCGAACAATTAATGATGCCAAGTGCTAAGCAGCGCTTGCAGGCTATAGAAGAGCCTAGTACTGATGAAATGGCCGACGCGTTGCTGGGAATCGGTGAGTTTTAGGATAAATGAGCGTGTGTACCGAGAACGCTTGTCAGAAGTGAAACTGTTTTGGCAAGATTCAATGATACCAAAATCGTCACATTACTCCATGACGTGACGGTATTTTCTTTGAAATTTTACTCTCAAAGTGCCTAAGAAGTTTCACTTCAAAAAAATTATCACCTTTGTATGCTTTAATCTTTCAAACTACGCAACGGATTTTGATGCGGTTTTTTTTAATAGATAGAGTGATTCAAAAGGAAGGTTTTATTTAGTATATAATTTATTAGGTTTAAGTCAAAGCGGGCGAAGCCGCGGGCGGTAAGCTAGTTTTGAAATAATACAATGTAGTATAAGGTCAGTTTTCTATTTTTTTTACAATAATTTTCACTCAATCACAATACAGTTGAGAAAATGAGAATTTCCAATCAATTACATATTTTCTTCTCATGATGAGGCAAAATATTATTGTTGTCTGCCTTAAAAAAATATCTTATTATCTTATAGTATAAGTAATAAAATATTATAAGAAATTACACGGAGGCAAGAGAACAATATTTTTGGGTTCTATACTCACTATTAAATAAACTGAAATGGTGTTTATATCTTGTCCAATAGCCTATAGTCTAAAATATGTTGTTTATTGCACAGCAAAATCATTTTTCCTCCAATTTACAGGTACAACAATCCCAGAGCCAGTATTCCTCTGCTCCATAGAACCTCCGAGTGCTGCTTATCAAACGGCATTAGATACTGCACTTGCTGAACTGCAGAGAGAGGACCCCAGTCTGAGGGTTACCAGTGATGAGGAGACTGGGCAATTGGTGTTGGCTGGTGGGTAAATTTCAGGTCTTATAGGGGGGTGCCTACTTTAGCAGTTAACAGATCTTTTGGTCAAATAGCTGCTTTAACCTCCGATTGTTGCTTATCAAACGGAGATACTGCACTCGCTGAACTGCAGAGAGAGGACCCCAGTCTGCGGGTTACGAGTGATGAGGAGACTGGGCAATTGGTGTTGGCTGGTGGGTAGAAAATTCTAGGTATTTTAGTTGAATACTTATGGATGGTTCTAGGTCCTTTGTAGAGAAAAGACGATAGCTACCGTGTTAATAGTGATGAGGAGACTGGGCAGACGGTGCTGGTGGGTAGAAAATTCGAGGTATTTTACAGGTAATCTGATTTTATGACATATCTCATTGAGCGGTAGAGTTCAGATTTTATAAGTACATGTTAATAAGGTACTTATTACAGACCTTAAATATAAAAAAAAAAACAACACGAACTTTATACCCTGTATAAAAGGTGACTGAACTCTGATTCTATATTGTAGGTATGGGTGAATTACACTTGGAAATAATAAAAGAGCGTATAATCCGCGAGTACAAAATCGAAGTAGACCTCGGTCCGCCACAAATTGCGTACAAAGAAGCGCTCCTTGGTTCAGCCAAGTTCACATTCAACGTGGATAGGAAGATTGGCAGCTCGAGACAGATGGTCAAAGTGACCATGTCAGCTAAGAAGGTGGTTGGAGTGCCGCAGAATAAAATTTTGAGGTGTGTATAAGGATTTTTTTTTTTCATTTTGGGAGATCATACACATTACTAGAGAAAATAAAATTTAAAACCATAAAATGTCGTGAAAAGCACAATAAAAAGTATGACATTAAGGACTGGAAAAATTCTGGAACGGGTTTTAAGAGCTTTTTTGAAGTGAAACCTCTTTGGGCGCAATGAGAGTAAAATTTAAAGGTCGCGCCAGGTTCAATAACGTGACATCATGGAGTAAGGTGACGATTTTGGTATTTTTTAATCTTATCAAAGAAGTTTCACTTCTGACACGTGTGCTCGGCACGCACGCTCTTTTTTTTCATTTAGTTCTACTCCATTGTTTTAAGGCACAAGAAAATCAACCAAAGAATATCTAGTATAAAATTAAAATCTACCCGCAGATTCGACAAAACAGCAGAGAGTGCAGCGAATCTATCGCACATCTCGCCGCGCATCGAACAGGCGATCCTTCGCGGTGTGCAGTCGGCTGTACTACACGGACCTAAACTTGGCTGTCCGGTACGTGCTTGGCCATTTTTGTATTATCCTTTTTTGTTCGTACCATTCTAACTCTTGTTTACTCTTTTTTATACTGTTTCAAAGTATCTGCTCGAAAATGACAGAGATTGGAACCATTTTAAATGTGCCAAAAAAAGAGAGTGAGTCTGGATTATGCAAAGCCCAGAATTGTCGTTGACATTTAACAAATGAAATTGATCAATGGAACAAATATTTATGATTTATCCCATTTTATAAGAACTATTTTTAAATCTCAGTAACTTTAATTTAATTTCCTCTTCCCCGCGGACCGTGACAGCGTTTAGACGTGTATTCCGTGAAAGTCATTATATTCATTTTTATTATTAATTTAAAACTAAAATATCACTCAACATTAATATCAAGGGTACTAGGCGCGCAGAAGTGCAACGAAGCTAGTGATACATCGGCTAGACAAGGACAGCAACTGCAGGAACAAAGGTATAATTCCTAGTTGCGCACACGCATGACGTTGTATCCACAGTGTTGCCTACGCACTGTTTTAAATTTCCCATACGTAAACTTTGGTAGTTTTTGGAAGAAACTGGCAGTCTGTGTAAATAATTCTAAAATTATTATTTTTTGACTTATATACAAAATGTCATGCTCAAGAACCCCCCCAAGGAAGATTTCATTGACGTCCGCGCCTCAACACCACGGTTCTGACCCATCTCTAAATGCTACAGATAGGAAGGAACTCGGAGAATGTATTTTATCTAAACGATTCAAACGTAAGTGTGATGAGATTTCGGGCGACACTCATAGTACAATCGTGGAATTGAGAAACATGTTGGATGAGATGAAGACCCAGCAAGAATCAAAGTATGACGCCATAAAAACATTCATGGATAGTATTATAAAGCAAAATCAAGACATCAAAACCTCTATTGAACTTATGTCAAGCAAGTATGATGAGATTTTGGATGACGTCAAAAAGATTCAGTTAGAAAACAAACAGCACAAAATTCGTATAAATTACCTTGAAACGAAGCTAGAACAGTGGGAAATAAATTCCAGATCCTCATGCGTTGAGCTAAAAAATATTCCTGCAGCCGAAAGTGAGAACAAACATAGCTTAATAGAGATGACTAAAAAAATCTGCTCCGCTGTAAATGTTGATGTTCATGAATCCGAAATCCGTGATGTATTCCGCATGAAAATTAAAAATGTGTCCAACGGGCCAATCGTGGTAGATTTTAACTCCAATCTCAAAAAAGAAAGCTTACTTAAATCTGTCAGGAAGTATAATAAAGAGAGAGATCCGAATCAGCGACTAAGTACTGCTACCGTGAATCTCAAGGGGCCAGTTAAACCTGTTTATGTTGCTGAATTCTTAACACCCAAAGTGAGAAAGCTATTCTTCTTAGCAAAAGAATTTATGAAGTCTGAAAAATATGAGAGCTGTTGGACCTCCTACGGAAGAGTGTATTTGCGACGAAAATCTAATGAATCCCGCGTGCGCATCGACAATGAATCCGATCTAGACGCACTAAAATGTCGTATATGACTAGTTTTTGTAATTTTTCTTGTTTTTGTTGATATTACTTATGCCTTGAATTTCTTTTTATTTTTAGTATTAATATTAACTTTCGCCAAAATTTTAAATTGTAAGTACCTTAAAATTATAACTTTACCCCAGAACACACTCTACAATAACACCACACAGTATGCCCAACAGTACTCACCCCAAGCAACACCACTTCTTTTCTATAATCACAATATACATTTTAAGCCAATTCATCTTAGTGTAATAATTATTATCAGTATTTACGAAATATGGATAATCTATCAGGTTAAGAGTTATTTAGTTAAAATTCAATGACATAGTACAGTTAGAAAATGAAATAGACTCCTTTAAAATAGCTGACTCTTATTCGTGTGATGTTGAATCGTGTAAATCGCTGATTCCTAATTCTGAGCTCTGTTTGAAATTATTTACTCAAAATATTAGAAGTATTAAGTGTAATCTGAATAGCCTACTCCCTCTTATTGTCAGGTCGAATGTGTCCTGGGATTGTATTATATTAACGGAATGCTGGCTTTTGTCTTCACAAAATATACCCCATTTGGATGGATACCAATCTTTTGCATCTGCAAACAATCTGACGCAAAATGAAGGTGTCGTGGTTTATTATAAATCAAACTTAATTATATCGGTTGAAGAAAAAATAATACAGGACGCGAATTGCTTGGTTATCAAAATAAATTCTGATACCGTTGTTTTAGCAATTTATCGCCCCCCAGGTTATAAAAAAGTTAGTAATTTCATACAGTCATTGGATAAATTGCTACAAGGATACTCATCGACGTTAAATGTATTTCTAGTTGGCGACATAAATATAGACATAGCAAATGACAGCAATGATACCAATAAAGGTCATTATTTAGATATGTTAGCTTTTCACGGAATTCTTCCAATACATACAATACCTACACGCAATAAAACATGTTTAGACCATGCCTTAGCCAAATCAAAGAAGATCACTCGATGTCTAGTAATTCACACGAGTGTGACCGATCATGATAGTGTCGCGTTGTACATTGCTATTAATTATCAACTGAAGGCTTCTAAAACTATTAAACGCTTTGATTACGTTGCTTTTGATGATGAAATAAACAGCAAGGATTTTGGTTTCATAGCTAAAATAGAAGATGCTAATATTGCTACTGATGCTTTTGTTAATATTCTACGTGACTTAATTATGCGGCACACTAAAATTATAACTGTCTCTTGTCGAAGAAAAATACTTAAACCATGGATTACTCCAGGCATCCTAAAATGTTTGAGAAATCGAGATAAACTACATAAGAAACTAAAAAAAGATCCGAGTAACGACGTACTAAAAATTACTTACAAACGATATAGAAATTTTTGCTCAAATTTATTAAAAAAACTTAAAAGACAGTACGATTCATTACAAATACAAGAATCTAAAAATAATAACAAAAAGCTTTGGAAAACTCTGAAAGATATAACATTTACAACAAAGCATAAAGAGTCATCTCACGAACTGTTATGTCATCAGCATCCCTTACAATCCGTGAATGACGTTAATAACTTTTTTGCAGATATTGGCAGGAACCTAGCGGACAAAATTATTAACAGTCCCCTTTATACAGCATATAACACTAAATATACTCACCCCCACTCATTTGTTTTATTACCTACGGACTGTAAAGAAGTTGAAGGACTTATTAATAATCTTAAAAATGATAGTGCCATAGGTTTGGATCTGATTCCGAGCCACATACTAAAAACTTATAAAGATATTTTGACGCCAACCATCACACATATCTGCAACATTTCTCTGGCCTCTGGAGTTTTTCCGAGGGCTTTCAAAAAATCTAGAATCCAACCCATTTATAAAAGTGGTGACAGAAACTGTGTCAACAATTATAGACCAATCTCTATTTTGCCCTCACTATCTAAAATTCTTGAAAGGCTGATTAATTTAAGATTAATAAAATTTTTAGAAAGTAATAAAATATTATCAGATTCACAATTTGGCTTCAGATCAAATAAATCTACATCGGATGCGGTACATAAAGTGACAAATTTTATTGTTAATAAACTAGATACTAAAAAGAAAGTAGTTGCCATATTTATAGACTTAGCAAAAGCATTTGACACGGTTTCTGTCCCAATTCTTTTACAAAAATTAGAAGATATTGGTGTTAGAGGCACTCAGCTTGAATTATTTAAAGACTTTTTAACAAATCGTACACAGTTGGTTAAGATAGATGAATATACCAGCGAAGAAATTCCTGTTTGTTTTGGTGTGCCACAGGGAAGTATATTGGGGCCAACCTTGTTCTTAGTTTATATTAACGATTTATGTCAGCTAGCCTTAACTCATGGTGAAATAGTATCTTTTGCGGATGACACAGTCCTACTTTTCTATGGTCATACGTGGGAAGAGGCAATTTCTTATGCCCAATCTGGTTATGATACCGTTTGCAAGTGGTTATATAGCCATGTTCTTACACTTAACACAGATAAGACTAAGTACATGGCCTTTCATCTACGAAACAGTAACATAGGAACGCAGACTTTTCTGATCAAATCTCATCGTTGTCTCAACTTTGATAGCTCTACCTGTTCGTGTCCAACACTTCAATGTACAAAATCTATGAAATATCTGGGTGTTGTGTTGGACGATAAGCTAAATTTTCAGGAACACATTGATTTGTTATCTGGAAGAATACGCAAACTTATCTGTGTATTTAAATGCCTGAGAAACGTTGCGGATAAAGATGTCATAAAATCTGTATATTATGCCTTGTGTCAATCCCTCCTCTCTTATTGCATAACCTCTTGGGGAGGAGCACCGAAAACTTCTCTGTTAAAACTGGAAAGAGCCCAGAGAGCTGTACTAAAGGTTGGTTCCTTCTTACCCTTTTATCACCCAACGACCGCCCTCTACGCAAAATGGGATGTTTTGACCGTTCGTCAACTCTTTGTTCTTCATACCATTCTCAGACAACACAGTTTACTGATATATGACTCTCAAAAATTAAAAACAAAGCGTCGATTAGATAGAGTTTGTGATCAATATACACCCAATACATCATTCACTCGTCGTTTCTTTTGCTTTCAAGGTAGTTATTTGTATAATAAGTTAAATGGTAAATTGTCTATTTATTCATTGTCTACAGGTGCTTGCAAATCAAAAACTTTAACATGGCTAAAAAGTCTCGATTACGAATCTACTGAGAATTTAATACGCTACGTAAAACTATAGTAAATTTTATTATATACATAAAACACACACACACACACACACACACACACACACACACACACACACACATACATACACATACACATATACTCGCACACACTTTCACACACACTCACACATATACTCTACAATATAGGTACCAATTAATCTATTCTTGTATAAATTGTTCACTTTTTTTTTATCTTTTGTAAAATGTTAAGTTTTTATCTAACATTTAAGATATTTTATTTCCCCTTTTGTTTCTCTTTTGTACTATATTTTGTACCTCTAAACGGTTTATTTCATGTTTTTAATATTATGTTACTAAGCAAATATTAAGCGGTTCGACTGGGTGAGTGCCTGGCGATCTGCATTACAGGCTTTTGCCTATCGCAGACACCAGTCCTCTCCAATTTATACTATGTAATACTATGTAACTGTAATTGTAAGTTTTTGAGGAAAATAAATAAACATATTATAATAATTTAATAAACATAAAATAACTCAATACACAGGTAGTAGATGTCCAAGCTACTCTCCATTGGCTAGAAGTTGGCAAGGGAACCTCGGACACCACCGTCACAGCCGCCACTGTTCAGTGTTTGAGAAAGGTATGTACAGTACGATTCAAACTTAATTGCGGCTCGGAACATCGAACGATCTGATGCACAGAAAATTTTTTTTATTAATTTAATATCAGTTTTTTTGTGTGGTGTTTCTCAATGTTAGCCAGAAGGGCTTCTACATTTGAACGCGGACGCGTGTGTGAACTGAAGGTTCACCCTGGTAGCGACATGCGGGCGGGCGTCCCCCCCCCCCCCCCGGGTACTCGAACCTCGGCTTGGGCTGTCGCTTGAGTGGAGGAGGCCGGAAGGGCCCTAGTCGGACGGGAGATATCAGCTGCAGCGGGACGGACGTTAAGGGACAGATCTGCGCGCACATGCATTCGCAGCTAACTTCCGAACCGCCATTAAGTTTGAATCGAACTGTAATTCAATTAGAAAAGTAGTTAAATAATTTGTTATTTTGTTAGAATTAATCGGTAGCTCACTACTATATTGGGATTGTGTAATAGACATGTAACAGATAGGGCAGTTTATAGTTCTTACATGTATACCATGTGTTGGAATTAAGTAGTAGACACTACTCTATTGAGGTTGTATACCAGGCTTTGGATTATCATATTCGGAATATTTAAATTCGATATTAAGATAGGTAACCATTTTTTATTGAGTTTCGCTACTGTTAGTATCTGTTTACTGTGATATAAATCATATAAACCACGACTCCTATCAGGTGTTCGAGCTGAGCGGCAGCACACTACTGGAGCCGGTGATGCTGCTGCAAGTGGTGTGCCCCGAGAGCCACTCGGCGCGCGCGCTGGCCGACCTCGCGCGGCGCCGCGCCAACGTGCAGCACGTGCAGCTGCGGCACACCAACAAGGTGAGGCATCATCATCGTCTACGTCATCATCGACAACACTTAGGCCATCACCACTTTAATCATAAAAATCGTCATCAAATACAAACTCATCATTTATTGCATTCCAATACATTTTTACATAGCTCCCTTCATATATAGCTCCCTTATGACATATGCAGTTGCAGCACATGAACAAGGCGACTAGTGGCCTAGTCGTCAATTACTACCCATTTCCTCATAAACGCGTAGAGGTATTAAATTGAAATTCATACCAAATACTCAGGTCTATAATACCTTTAAGCTTGCAGGTTTGTACGGAACCCTCGGTGCGCGAGTCCGACTCGCACTTGGCCGGTTTTTTTTTAAACTGATCGCTCAATTCTTCGGCTTTCAAAAAAATATCAATTGAATGTTAACAGTGTAGTAAGTAGTATTTTCATAATTAATTGTTTTTGGTAAAAAGGCAAAAAATCTTCATATTAAAATCCGTCATAGCTCAATAACCATCCATTTTTGACCCCTGGTTAATTGGACTTAATTTGTTGCAAATGACCTCTTTTAGTTATAACCCCTTTGAAGGATCACGTCGAATTACCAGCCACCCTGTATAAATTATCACTATCAAAAATATCTTATTTTTAGGTAAAATTGCATGTACAAAAATATTTTTTATCTTTCCTAGGTGATAGACTGTCTAGCACCGCTCTCCGAGCTGCTGGGCTACTCTTCCACGCTGCGTTCGCTCAGTTCCGGGCTAGCAACTTTCACTATGGAGTTCCATTCTCACAGAGAGATGTCGCCTTATGACGAGGAAAAGGCCATACGATCTGTTACCGGCTTTTGAATAAATTATAAGAAATATTATTTATTAATGTCTTGATTTAAAAATAAGTTCAGATTCGTATTAGTAATATCAAATAGTGTCTTATACATTAGTATGGTTTGATATTATTATATTTCTAGGAAGTAAAGTGTAAATAAAACAATGCGTGAAACATAAATAGTTTATTGTAAATAATAAAAAGATTCGAATACAGCAAAATGTTTTATTTCGATCATAATCACGTAACACCCTGAAACAAAGAATTTTGATATTTTTAACACGTCTAAAGTTCTGTTAAGGACGATCATTCAAGATTGACAATTGAATTGGATAACTAACCTAACCAATCTAACAAAACATGTTGAAAAATAAATTACTTTTATCTAAAGTGGAATGCTATTTAAAAAAATGCAAACAGGTGAAGCAAAAAAAATTCAGTATTGCAAAAACAATAGCAGCAAAAAGGCCTCCAGTTAAAGCAACTATGTATTAAAAAATACTATATTTATTCAAAAACCTTAAAAAGATTGTCCAGTTCGTCGAGCAGCGTCTCATGTCGGTAGGCGAGCCGCAGGTCGGGCACGTTGGTGCGCGTGATGTCGTTGCCCTCGGGGCCCTCGCGCTGGTACTGGGGCCCCAGCCAGTGTTGCTTCATCTAAATACAATTAGGGGTCAAATTAGTGCAATTATTAGAGCTAAAAATTATTAGAGAACGCCAACATCACATTCATTTTTGTCATGAACTTCTTTATGATCAACTATCCTTGGCGTACTATCTACTACAAATTACTAAAGAGAACTACTACGTACTCGGTACTACGCATTAGAACAAAAAAAATAACATCGTTGATCTAGTGGAAAAAAAAAGTAATCTAAAGAATAAATAAAGAATTAGATAATCTTTTATTGCCTTTCCTTTCTCTTCCCTTAATTTTCTGAACATTTTTTTGAAAGAAGATCAATGACGAAGTTATAGAATCTTATGAAATACCTCATGCGGGAATCCAGACATGATGACAGAGTTTCGCGCCATCTCGCACATGTCGCACGCGCTCAGCTTCCACGCTTGTGCTGCAACGCTATACTCTTCTATCAGTGGTTCCTATAACGATTTGCTGTTATTTTTGGTAAATACGATCGTAATAGGGCATAGTATATTATTAAAATGTAAACTTAAAGTTTTTAAATGATTAAGGTAAATATTATGAACGCCCGGCTCCAGAATACATAAATCAACAATTTTAGGTTGACAGGCATTTTAAGTACACCCAAATGCAATGCTCATTTGTGCGATTTTTTTCCTTAAAATTAAAAAGTTCAGAATGTTCAAATATGAATCAGTCAATATTATAAGTAGTTCAAATATGAAACAGTCTCTAAACGAAGATCTCTTTAATGATTATCTTGGTCTTTTCCAACTTTGAAAAATTACTGTACAATTTTCACGAAACAAACCTTTGTATAATGAAACTGTAGAGGGTCATCAGTACTCAATGTGACCTTCAGTCCTCGCTCGAAGTACTCCGGCAGTGGGTTGCGGTGGTAGCGTAAGAACAGCGAGTTGTTACTGAGGGGGGACATCGCGATGTGGATCTGTGCCAGGTAATATGCATATTGCAACGCTGGTACCTAGGTGACATAGAAATCATATTTTACATATACAAAATTAGTTAGATTGTTAAGAGTGTTCCGAATTATATTTGTTTTTAACTGTCATAGCTTGGAATTTGGAATTATGCCCAGATAAGAGTAAAATCCTAGATTCAATACAAACGAGCTTCTGGATATTATACTAAAAGCGGAGTTACCACGTCTAAGTATCGTATTGTAAATTATGATTATAAACAAAGCTTCAGATCTGAACTATCTCTACCTAAATACATTAGTAATTAACCTATTATAATAATTGCAAAAATTGTAACTCAAAATACCTTTCTCAATATGAGTCCATGTGAAATATTTTCTGAGAGCAAGAAACCAGCGCTAAGATGGGAAGGGGGTCCGGCTTCGCCACAATGGGGTCGTAGAACAAAAGTGTTCATGCCACGTTCTCTGTGTTTGATTAATTAAATTATGTAAAGGACAAGGGTGTAAGTTGTAAAAAAAATTCTTGAAGCGGTTTTTTTTAAAAAGGTCATATATCTGAATCTGGCCAATTACGGGCGTATCATAAAATATTTCTGTAAGCAGTAGAAGGAGTGGGAGACTTGAACATGAAACCATGCCATTCGCAAGTTTAAATGAGAAATTTTTCAGAAGTTATTCACCTTCATATTACCTACCTATTGTCTAGAAATTAAGTTGCAGATTTGAATCATGAATAATGTGGTCTTAAACTGTAACTTACTTCCTCAGTTGATTCAAAGTGACCATATTAGCGTACATATAGTACAGATAGTACGCATAGGGCGGGTTTTCCTCGTCGTTCCAGTCGGCGGGGGGCCGCATGTTCTCACTCAGGATGGGATTCTCGGGTTTGGATTCATCATCTACGCTGTCGAATCCAATCACGTGCTAGATGAGAAGAAATAAAAATATAATGGTCATTTTATACGAGAGGCATTTCCATTTTCCTCTAAAAATCCGCTGTATATTCCGCTCTACTTGTTATAATTTGGGTAACTAGTGGAATAAGTTTCTCGAGCATTCTTATTCTATTTTGTAAGCAGAAATTAAATTAATAAGAAAAAATAAACCTATAGTTTCATTAAAATGTTACCGTGAGGAACTTGTGAAGTTCAATATTCGAGTCCGGGTTGATGGTCACGTCGAAGAGTGGCTCAAATAGATTGCTCAGGAACTCTTGGAAGTTGTTCAGCAGCTTGTTGATTCGGTAGATGTCGCTATATATAGACCGGGAGATACTGACACAAAATTTCGAGTCATTTGTAACAAGGATGGTGGTTCTACAGGGGTCTTAGTACGCAATGACAAAAAGAAAAATGATGGTGTGAACGCTGGTACCGGTGTCTTAGTTGCGTGGGCGTTTGTCGAACTCGTCGGAAAAATAGCGAAAGTCAAACGATTTGTAACACAAAAATTTTAGAATTTACCGATAGCCCATAAAAAAGTGGTAGGCGGTAGTGTCATGCCATACTTTTCCGGTGTGACTTACAGCCCGCCATACCGACGCGAATGTGTTGATTTAAATAAAACAATCATTCAACCATTTGTACCAGGCTAACTTTTGCACAGGTAACTATCGTCGTGCAGCCATTTACGAAAATCGCCATGCCATACTTTTCGGACGATTCCAAATGGTCGCCATACCGCCGAAAATCTGCAAAAAATTTTTATTTCGCCAAACTTTTTGTACCAGTATTGCATTTGGATTTTTGGAGAGTATTTGATAAAATGTGACCATTATTATATTTGCCATACTTCTAGTAGGGGGAAAAAGTGCTGTTATACTTGAAAACTTAATTTATTATTAATTTATATAAGTGAGGATTTCCAACACTTAGATCTTTGAAATTTTGTATTTATATTTGTTGATCCTCAAACTTACAGGAAAAATAAGTGCCATACTGTTACAAATCGTTTGACTTTCGCTATTTTCCGACGAGTTCGACTAACGCCCACGCGACTAAGCCGCCGGTACCAGCGTTTACGCCATCGTTTTTCTTTTTGTCATTGCGTACTAAGACCCCTGTAGAACCGCCATCCTGTTACAAATGACTCGAAATTTTGTGTCAGTATCTCCCGGTCTAATAATAGAGATAAAATTAATTATGTGAAATGTGAACATACACTGCATTTCGGATATTCACGGTCACATAGAAAAAGGAGTAAGTAGTAGGACTACAAATATTTCTGAAACCAATACTTACAATGTCTGCAATTTGCATATAACGATATTTTTTTTATTATATTAGCTAACTGCCCCGCGTCTTTCGGTTTAGCACGGAATTAAGACAATTCATGTCACTAAAGAATCATAAGCTATCTACTGGTAAAAGAATTCATAAAACAGAATAAGACAATAAGTATGTCCTAAGCTTAGCTCATACAAACAAAAGCTATACGCACTACAGCCGTGGCACTTGCACTAGCCACCTCACGTGCGTCGAGTGCACGCCATGGCGCAGCGCCCACGACGCCAGCTTGCTCCACTCAGTGCGACCCTTGCAATAGATCGAGATGCGTGGCTCCGTGTATGTGTACTTGTTCTCTTCTAAGTCGCTTATCACCTCCTGGATTTGGATTAAACGAGCTTAATCTGTTAGGTCTTAGGTCTACCGTCTAGTAAATTTTAGAATTAGGTTGTAAAGTTACTACAACCATATCTCAATAGGGATGCAGTAGCTTTGGTTTAGATACCTACGTACTCTTTTAATTGACTAAATATAGATACGATTTAAACCAAATATCTAAAAATTCGTTCTTAAATTATGTCGCAAATTAGTAAGACGTATTTCTCTCTGACTCTACAATTTCTTAGTTCTTAGTTCTTACCCCTGTAAAAATAATGAAATTTATTTTACCTTAATAATCCTTGCAAAATAGGTGCCGTTCATGTAATTATCCGTTTTCAGGAACACCTCTCTTAGACTGCTCTCACCAACAGGATTGTATTTCGCGTTAAACTTGTCGAAGCGGTGAAATGTGTTTCGGTCCTATTGTTAATAAAGTCCCAATCAAATAATCACCAGTTAGTAAACCAAATAAAACTATTAAAACACAATAGTGCTGGAAGTATAAATTATGTTATGAAAACAGAAGTAAAAAAGAAGTAAGAAGTAAGCTTAAAACTACGCAATGGATTTTGATAAGTTTTTTAATAGAAAGAGTGGTTCTTGAGGAAAATGTTAGTATATAGTTTGTAAAGGGTTCTACAAAACGGAGGAAGCCATGCGCGGAAAACTAGTGTTATTACAAAATGAACATGTCATGAAACAAATTCATCACACTAACCGCGTGCACATCCAGCAGATCCACATTCAAATCATACGCATCCAAATTCATATCCTCGAACACGGAGCGTAACGTCTTGGGCACGCCGCGATGCATCGCCACCACTTCGCTGGCACACGAGCGGAGCGTGCGCTTGATGAAGCGTAGTAAGTGCTTTTGGTTCATGCTTGATGCTGCGTGGATGTGGGTGTCCACTTTTCTGGTGTTTTAATTATTGGTGGGTTAGGTTGGATTGGTTTGTAAATAGACAAACCAAACCAACCTATCTAATACAATAGTCCAGACTCCAGAGTTAATTATTGTTTTACTATAGTTTATTGGTACCAAATAGGTCTGGTTGGGTATTTGCATGAGGGAAAGAAGTAAAACTACAATGCACGTAAATGAGTTTATTACGTTTCTTGAATATTTCATGATAGCAGAGGTTTCTTCATCTATCGTTTTACATTCAATAATTGTATGCAATTTGATATTTTCCAAATGGTTAAAAGAACTTATACGAGTTTGATGATAAAAATAATTAAAAATTTAACTTACCTGACGTTATAAAAATCTCTATGGGGCACAGCTTTTTGTAGAGCTAGCTCATGCAATTCGTTTAACAGTACGTGCATTTTGTACTTCGAAGACAGGTAGCTGAGACGGCGGTAGCAGAACGATTTCCTAGGAAAAATAAGTTTCTCAAATTATTTATAGTAGAGTCAAGAATTTTCCGTGATTTTAAGAAAAATTCTCTTTAAATTTCATTTAAATACAATACTAGAAACACTTCAGTAACCTAAATAGCGTAAAAATAATAGACTACTACTCGTATTTGTATTTGACATAATATAAGAACAGCTTACAGTGGTCCATCAGCCACCATGTCCGAGAGTCTCGTCAAATCCTCGACGTACTTCTCAAAGCTGATGTTCCTGTATGGCAACGGATGGTGGTCGGCCAAGTCATTCTCATTTCGATACATGGTCACCACACCACGCTCCCAACGATACAAATAGTGGCAATCCGGGGGTATGTTGCAGCTCCAGGGATCTTTAATAAATTGAATTAGATTTATGCAAACTCAGAATCTCTGGACTGCGCTTATTACGCATATTCAGCATATATTATCTTGAGTTTATGATATACTAGCTTACTGCCCGCGGCTTCGCCCGCTTTGTCTAAAACCTAATAAATTATATACTAAAACCTTCCTCTTGAATCACTCTATCTATTAAAAAAAAACGCATCAAAATCCGTTGCGTAGTTTTAAAGATTTAAGCATACAAAGGGACATAGGGAAATAGGGACAGAGAAAGCGACTTTGTTTTTAATACTATGTAGTGATGATGTGTACCAATATAAAAAATAGTACATAGGAAATTTAAGACCATCTTACAGCCTCGAATTCTATTTTTTTTTTTCTTTTTAATTTAAGCAAATTAATAAGCTTCTTAATTTTTCTTTTCAACTTAACAATTTTGAACTGTTTAGATTTAATTTCACTATAATTCATTGAAAAGAGAGGAGCCAACATACCCGAAGTTTTAAACATACGGTCGAGCTCTTCTTGACTGTCGCACGACTCTCGGTGTATGCCCGACTTTACGGGGACAATTTGGGCAATCCTAGACATCACTGGAAACGGTATTTAGTGGGCATTATTTAGCTAATAAATGACATGTTTTCAGATAAAACTTACTAATTTAGTGATTCCCATTTTTTTACTGTATCAAGACACAAGTTGAATTTTCGACGCCCCCCGCGAATAATCCGGTAATGACCTATTACGGGGTTTTTCATGTTATGCGTTTTTCGGCATCTAGAAGTTAAAATACACCATGTAAATTTTTTTCAAAATTTTTCTATCTTTATTTACGAAGATATGAAAAATTACGCGTATATTCCATAAAATAACATTAAAATGTATTTTAAACGAATAATATGGTTTTAGATCTTTACGAAAAATAATATCAATATGCTTCGACAGTAAACATTGTTACGATATTATTCAGGTTAATAGTTTTCTACATTATTTAAGTAAGTGCTAGTACAGGCTTATTCGGGGTTTTATTAAGAAATCGATTTCCAGATACATTCATTATGGAGTGCAAGTATGAAAGGTATTTTTTTAAACACTTTCTATTACTGAGCAAATGATTTACACGGCCTTAGAAAAATTAAAAGAGATGAAAGTTTGATAGATAAACGAGGCAGGCATCAGAATAGACCACATTGAAACCTTCATCTTCATTAGATGCTGGTCGTCCGACTCAGGTTCTACCTGCTGCCCACAATTAAAAGCCCCCATCAGTATGGCTTCATGCCACAGAGGAGCACCGAGGACGCCCTCTATATACTGGTGGGCCACATCAGAAATAAGAGGGAGGAGAAGAAGATTTCTGTTGTGGTATTTCTGGACATAAAGGGAGCCTTCGACAGCGCCTGGTGGCCAGTCATAAAGGTGCGGTTGGCCGAAGATGGGTGTCCGGGGAACGTAAGGCGGGTGATCAGCAGATACCTGAGTGGAAGAGGTGTGAAAGTTACCTAACTTTCACACCTCTTGTCCCCCGCATACCTGCGGGTGTGAAGTGAGTAGAGAGACCAACAAGGGGTGCGTGCAGGGTTCCATAGGTGGGCCGCTCCTGTGGGTCCTCTTGCTGGATCCTCTGCTGTGGATGTTAGAGGAGATGGATGTGTTTTGTCAGGCTTTTGCCGACGACATTGTGCTAGTGTTTGATGGAGATACTGCTTTAGAAGTAGAGACGAAGACAAACTGCACATTGAGGAAAATTGACGAATGGGGTGTCAGAAATAAACAAAAAGCTGCATTGCAGAGGCGGGAGGTCTCCCTGTTTTGGATTAAGGCGCACGCAGGGCGGGGAACGAACGGGCAGATGAGTTAGCCAAGGAGGCCGCTCTGGGGTTGAGGAGGAAATCGGATTACGATCTGTATCCTGTTTCATTCGTCAAGCGTATTTTGAGACAGGCTACGATCAGCGAATGGGATAGGAGATACGATGTAGGAGGAACGGCCGGAGTCACGAAGCTCTTTTTCCCAAGCGCTGCTGCTGCATAGAAGGTAGTCGGGAAAAGACATCACACACCACACCACACAAGTACTGACTGGTCACGGTAGATTCGCATTCTGTGAGGTTCTGATGAGGATTCTGATTAAATTTTTAACTGTAATAGGACCATAGTATAATTTTCATGATTATGTAATCATGTGTAATAGTCGTGTCTTCAGTGCAGTGTCTATTTTTTATAATAATAATAACTATCGTGTTTTGTGAAACAATCCAAAGTTGTTTCATTTACTAAAATGTCCTGTATTTCATAAAATATACTATAATAATCATCAAATAATACTTAAGTAAACTATTCGAATAAACAGTAATAGTTATAACAATAAAATATACGTTACTGTTAAACAATCGAATAACCAAATAATAGATTTTTACAAATGTTCAGTATACAAAACAAATAACACGAATATTAGCGCAACAAGATTTTACTGTTGCCGTCGAAAATATAAATTTACACGAACAATATCGTAAGTGACATTACTGACCAGAGCTTGACCTACACTAGTATAGTAAAATGCATCCAGCTAAATTATAACGAAGCCCTTGGGACTACTTAAATTTTGTTGAAATAACCAGATAGCTGAAAAAATTAGCTTCCATATGCGATATTAAAAGTCTCTGATACTTGTTGTTTAATGGAGTTATTAAGGAAAAATGGTTTTTTATTTTTCCTGAACATTTTCACTTTTACGATTACCGGATTATTCGCGGGGGGCGTCGTTTTATTAGGGTTCCGTAGCCAAAATGGCAAAAACGGAACCCTTATAGTTTCGTCATGTCCGTCTGTCCGTCTGTCCGTCTGTCCGTCTGTCACAGCCGATTTACTCGGAAACTATAAGTACTACAGTGATGAAATTTGATGGGAATATGTGTTGTATGAACCGCTACAAAAATATGACACTAAATAGTAAAAAAAAGAATTGGGGGTGGGGCCCCCCATACATGTAACTGAGGGATGAAATTTTTTTTTTCGATGTACATACCCGTGTGGGGTATCAATGGAAAGGTCTTTTAAAATGATATAAAGTTTTCTAAAAAACATTTTTCTTAAAGTGAACGGTTTTTGAGATATCAGCTCTCAAAGTCGTAAAAAGTATGTCCCCCCCCCTCTATTTTTATAACTACGGGGTATAAAATTCTAAAAAAAATAGAGGTGATGCATGCTAATTAACTCTTTCAACGATTTTTGGTTTGATCAAAGTATCTCTTATAGTTTTTGAGATAGGTTGATTTAACTGTAATTTATTATATTTGCTGCTACGGAACCCTTTGTGCGCGAGCCCGACTCGCACTTGGCCGGTTTTATACCTTACTTTCATCAACTTTCACGTAACTAAGTACAAATTATAATTAATGTTACTCTGTTTTTCGAATAATGTTTAAAATATGGTAGTATTGAAAGATTGAAACTTTTCTATAATAATATGGTCTTAAATTAAATACTTATAAATGTTTATGACGATTTACTAACAGTTAGTATCGGACCTCGTCATGCTGGTCATACTGGTCATACTGGGTCTCTCCGGGAGCGGGAGGCACAACTCTTCAGAGGAGCATGTCGTTAGTCGTAGATACTGCTCAGCTTGAGAATCTGTTATATTATGGCCAGTTTTTACTTAAACATTTACGATGTTTTCATTGGTTCTACTTTGAATTATTTAAGTAGTATGAATTATTAATTTAGTTTCTGAACGCCTAGCTAATTTCTCAGTTTTTATTATGCATCGAATAATAAAAAACTTAAAACTATCCATTCAGAGCTAACGATTGGTCAGTAATTATCGAGTATCTGACTGATTCTATGAATCCTTCTTCTGCCAAAATCTGAATTATTACCAAACCATAAAGCTTTCTATTCAGTTGTACTTATAAACATTTTTTTGAACTTACAATATAAGACAAAACTAATGTTACACAATATAAAATCTCACAACAATTTACATTCATTTTTTAACCGACTTCAAAAAAAAGGAGGAGGTTATCAATTCGGCCGGTATGTTTTTTTTTTTTTTTTTTTTTTATGTATGTACACCGATTACTCCGTGGTTTCTGAACCGATTTACGTGATTCTTTTTTTGTTCGATGCGGGATGGTGTCGAATTGGTCCCATAAAAATTTTATTCGGATAGGCCCAGTAGTTTTTATTTTATGAGCATTTTTGTCTGTATTTGTAAATGTTGCAAGTGCAAGTTTGAAGTCGGTTGTTTTTAACGCAGTTATTGACTTGTTATATGTACTAACTCTCAAACTTAATCATAGCCCCTCCAAAGTTCATGGAGGTCTGATGGTACGGTCCTCTTGGCGGGGCTTCATGGTGGTCGAGATAATATGCGAGCCCCGTGGGGAACGATTGGTAGGAGATATCCATGTACTTGCGACGGAGATTTAGTGCATCTATCAGAAGGGTCGCTGCTCGCACCAGCTCGTCGAATGGTACCTTCGCAAAATGTTAGACTCAAAATTACTACTGGAGATGTATTCGCTTGTTTTTTTTTAAGCTCATGCAGGACTAACGTTTCATATAATTTTCAAAAACTGTCATATTTATTTTATTTGTGCTAAAATAAGGTAACGGCACCAGTCGTGGACAAGCATCCAGTAATGGACAAAATAAATATTAAATTTAAATATTAAGGCCAAAATTAACGTTATATAATTTGGCAATACTTAAAATAAAAGTTTGGCTTATAAGCTATCAGAATACGACACTTCATCTTATTCGGCCAAAATGTTTGAAGATGGCAGAACGTTATGTTTAGTTGCTGCGACTCGTTTCGAAGAAATCCGTTTTTACTAAGGAAATCCTTAAGGAAGTGAGGACACAATTTTGGTTATAAGATTTTTTGTATAAATGTCAGCAAAATTTGATATTACTTTTATTTATAGTAGTTAAGTGTACGAAATATTACACGATTTAGTATCATGATAGGTTATGTTGTTTAAATAAAATTCTTCAGTGTCCATAACTGGATTTAATTCTATGGATATATCCATTTATGGACATATGTCGAAAATAAACTTTTTTTAAAGTTATTATTTACATGCGCTTCTCTGTATTGTCTTTTCTTTCTGATTAATAATATACCTATCACGACCATTTCAAACAAAGGGTTCCAATATTGTACAACAATTGTCCATGACTGGATTTGCTTTGGTTCCTATAATGGACATTGATATTTTTTGTTAAAATTACACTTATGGGTCCTGTAGTGTATGTCCTTCCCTATTATCGGCTCTTAGACGCACACGACCTCTCACTCCGACCGCCTGCAGCCAACTGAGCTATGTGAGCGGTGTCACCGTTACACGTGCGCAAGAGATGACATAATACTTCCCTCTCTTTCACTCACATACACTACATCCCTCCTTTATTTAGAAATTTTTAATTTTTTCAATTAATTTTATTAAATAAAATATTATGTTCTATTCGGGTATGTTATATGTATGCTTCTATTCTAGTCTATACCTAAGCACCAGTATCAGTCAATGACCTATTATACTAGTAGACGCGGCATACGCCAACATCATTGCACTAAAAAAACAGCGTAATTAATACATACCTACTTACTAACGCATTATCACCAATACAGTTGTTCTCTCTTTCGCTCTCACGCACGAGACATAATACATGTCTCACTCCTGTACTTCGTAATAACAACTGCCGATTAAAATATAAAAAGAACGTCCAGCCACGACGCTGAATGGTGCGTGACTAAGTGAAACTCGGGCACTTAGCCGAGTTTTCTTCTTGCCAAAATAGAGAGCAGGTAACGTATCTAACTTTTTTATATATCATAGGTATCAGTTAGTAAACACAGCTCAGGGACACGTCCGCTCCATACCAGCGATAGATTCGGAATGTGTCACCTGGCCTAGTAATATAATTCTATCTATATGCAACATCTCTCCTTTTCATTTTTTTTCTTTTTTTTTTCCATTAAGTATATGTATATTCAAAATTATAATAATTTTTACAATATATGTATTCAAATCGATATTAATTAATAATTTTTTCAAACTCAAACCTTCATTCATCAACCATACCTCGTCCAGAAACGTTTAAAACGTTTCGTCAGTATAAGGACAAAATATGAATTTACCACTGGTTCGGAAAGCCGCCTCAACAGAGAAGAGCCGGCAAGAATATATAGGCATATAGTCGCTCCTGCAAAATCATAGAAATGTAACATCTTACATAGGTATTTATTATAACAATAATGACAATTTATTTAAGTATACGACAATCTATCATGAATAAGTTGTATACTTATATTTAAGTTTATTAAGTCATTATTTATTTATTAACCAATGGGACGAAATCGTTTTCAGTAACTTAATGTTCCTTCTGTAACTTAACTATACTTTTGACTAACTGTACCTGTACTGTACCTGTACTGTACTTAACCTGTTTTATTTTTTCCTTACATGACTATTGCACTACCTTGTTGATATGTTTCACTCACTATTTATCATGACCTGCACTCCAGGTCATTTAGAAGAGGTGAATGCTGCTTCTTCTGACGCATAATTTAATTCACTTTACCTGCACCGGCATCTGCACCATCTAAGTAACCACTGTTTTCCCACATATTAAAATTATTAATAAACGATAGCTGCAAACCGAATTATTACCAAGTGAAATGCCTATAGACTGGGTACATACTTAAATGCTCGGTTATTATTTAATATCTATATTCTGTATATGTACTTCGTTACTAAAACAATATATGTTCCGATTTTAATTCAATATACCTAATAAAATCGGAATGTAATATAATACCCTAAATAATATAATAAATATTATACGGCAAAATTGTAACCAAACATTAATTGGTTCATTATTTATTCTTATTTAAGCAACAACAACTTATCATATTATGATCCTTAGGCACAAGGAAGATTTGTTTATTTATTCGTTTGTCCGTCTCTCTTTGATATCGCAATAAAGCGATATGATATATTTTTGGGTGATAGTTTAGAGGCTAGAAAGTGGCAGACTTTTTTATAGCGCATTAAATATATTTAATTCATACAGATACATAGTATTACAACGTTAAGGTTCATAATCATCAATTATTTAAATACCAACTTTTGGGTATAAACCACTCTGACAGAATTATAGTCTTAGTGGAGCTTGCTCTGCAACAGTACAATATCATACTATACTGTGCCATTGACTTCTATTGAACCGCTTTTAGCTTCACCTGTATGTTCGTATGACTGTATGCAACCGATTCTTTTCGATTCGCTTATGACCTACCCAAACCGTACAGATTTAACTTCAGTGACAATATTACAACAATTTATTGACAATACAATAATGAATATTTAGTAAAGCGTGATTAATAATGTATTACTTTTTCTATACTTCTTATTGTAACCTCAACACACACGCGGTGTTGTTCATTGTATGATTATTACATTAATAACACATAGGTATTTAAAATTCAATTAATGTAACGAACCTAAAACGAATCAAAATGTATCATTTTGTTGATGACTTTTTTTATTTGTTACTTATGATAACATTTGTATTTGTATTACTAACAACTTAATAGCCACTTGAAAAAGAAAAAGAATATAACTTAATGACAATAATAATGGCTAGACATTAATCACACATTAATGGTCTGAAAATAAGTAGTTGGATACATATTTTTTTTAACTGTACAATGTTAACTGTAACAATCAGTAATACAAATTTAACTGTAACAATCAGTAATACAAATTTAACTGTAACAATCAATAAAAACTTTGTTTTCCTATAACTATATAAGTATTTGCATAAATTAAGTAATTAACTTGAATTTACAATATTCAATTTTGCATTTCGAAATCAATACCACTATACCACCTCAATATTGTAGAGATTAATACTTGGAATTTATATTCTGACTAAGGCACGAATGGTGACCCTTTCGCGATAATACATTTTTTTTTTTTTTGCTTTGACAAGACATCTTTACCGTATTTCTTAATTGATAATCTTTCATTCAATCTAGTACGATATCCATTATTTTTTCGCAGAGGTGTTAATGCATTAGGTGCGATATTTAATGTTCAAAAGATGAGCTCTTAAAAGATGTATTACGTAAGTACCTACTTTATGAATATGAAATCAGACCAGTCTTACAAACCACCATTAAAACTTGGATTTTATATGAATTACTACGTTGTAAATCTTATTAAATTCTTAATAACTTTTTAAACTTGTAAATAAAATTATTAGTGTATTGACTTTTATAATACTATTCACGTTGATGTTTGTGTTGCTGATTTTCTCGTCTATTATAAAATTGGTGTTTTTTTAATTAAAAACAATCGTTATTAATATAGTAATAACTAGATGCACATGGTGTATGATTTTACCATGGTTCTTACATATACCTTGCATATACCAATATTTGCGGTATGATGTGGTTATGATCCATTTTTTATTTTACATTAAATGTTCGTCTTGAAATTTACCTTTATTAACTATCTAAAAATTTTAAGTGTACAGGTTGTTTGTCACTATACACTATCTATCAAAGTAATCTACTATATAAAAATAAGTCGGGTTTTCCTTCCCGACGCTACAACTCCAGAACGCACGAACCGACCTCCACGGCTTTGCACTCGTTGGAAAGGTCTCGGGCTCCGTGAGGTTTATAACAAGGAAAAGGTGTCTCTGGTGCGAAACGGACTTCGCCAGGTTTGCTAGTTATTAACAATTAACGATTCATATTTTATGCCAACTGTCTATTGTCCAACTTTTGTCTTTCATGGTATATTATTGTATAAATTACGTAAAAGTCGTTTTCAACGTTCCAACATGTAATGATTAACAGTGTGTTATACCTAACCCCAAACCGGGGTGCTACATTTCCGCTGAGAGAGTGGTGTTATGCTACTGCTACGTTCCGTTTAGAAAGCTTCTACATACCCGCAACGTTCCCGCGCAGAGAATTGTCGCGTCCTTGCGACGTTCCGATAAGGAACCTCATACGCTGCTACATACCGCTCAAGACCCATCTTCAGTAGTACTACGACATTGCTACGATTGCCGCTGAGGAAATCCTTCTACGTCTTGCTTGCTTCGGCTCCTTAATTCCTGTTGAAGGAATTCAGCGACCAACCCTAAAGACACCCTACCGCCTAGCCTTCGCAACGAGACGCGCACTCCATCTTACGTCCACCTATATCAGTAAGAGCCCTACCGGAGGGTTTGGACCTAGGCACACCACGACCCTTATTGTTACTGATATTTGTATTTTATTTTATTAAATAACTAAATTAATTGCCGACTGTATGGTGAGTATCTAGTTCTTATTATTTTTTTTTTTGTTTCCACCTCACCTACAACGCCACATAGTATATACAATAAAAATGAATAGCCAAATATGTTGCTACGTGTAAAACTCAAACCTCGGCACGCAGCGTATCGGCTCGACCAATTCGGATAATATTCATGTTCCAATTCGTTTAACGAACCGATAAAAGGCGAAAGAGCATTACCACGTCTGCCAGGTGGGTAGTTTGAAATATCAAATAATGAATAACTATATCTAATAGTTATTGAGACTACTCTGTATGTCTCTCATTCCATTTATTTTTGTTTTCGAATATTCATTGTTTTATTACCTTACCCTGTTTATCATTATTATATTATCACTTAACCTGTCTAACTTTATAGTTGTCGGTTAAATGTGCAATACCTATCGCAGATATTTTAGGTATTGTTATCATTATGATTATTCTTTCGTTGTTTAACAAAATCTGCTATGAAATTATGAAAATATTAAGTCACTTTTAGATAAGAATAATAAAATCTACTGTAAATATTTTAGTATTTACTGTATGCTCTTAAAAATTGTATTATTCCATTTTTTTATTTGGATATCAATACTAACCGTAAGTAATTTCGAAGATACAATCTATCTTACGAACAATACTTCACTGTGAAATGGTGACGAACTATCACTTTTTTTTTTTAAGATCGCGTATTTAAGTGCATGAATTCGCAATATGGGCATCACCCAAAATAGAAACATTTTATACGAGCATCACCCGTATCACATCACTACAGGCATCACCTGTATTGTAATTATATTACGACTACCAGGCATCATTTGGTATAAAATTACAAAGTACACACGGGCGTCACCCGATTTTTGTTTTTGCACTACCAGGCATCATCATCATCTGGTATAACATTACAAAATACACACGGGCGTCACCCGATTTTTGTTTTTGTACCACCAGGCATCATCTGGTATAACATTATAAAATACACACGGGCGTCATCCGATTTTTCTTGACCACCAGGCATTATCTGGTAACACAGTACAAATTACGTACACGGGCGTTACCCTTTTTAAAGTGAAAATTTTATTACATCGTCTCAAACTTTTTGGTCTGTGTAGCGCATGTCGCGTGACGGTCGGCTGCCGAGTAGGTATAAAGCAGTGTTCGGAACCATTCGAACAGTTTCACTTTTACCGTGGTTTCATAAAACCACACAATTTTTTTTTTTTTGTCAGGCTTCATCTTGTAACATTATAGCTTAACAACAACAACTTTAGAAATCCCTTGTCGTAGTCCACATCACCATGACACCATCGAAACACATACATCAACTTACATGAACTTCCATAATGTTACTATATTAGCCTGTCCAGGAAACTTACGTTCCTTGCATGATAACCATTAATTAATTCTTTATGCAATAATGTATAATCTTAAATAATACTCATGCAACTTCACATCGAGTAATTAAATAAGATATAAGTGGGTATTTGGTATAATTATATTTTTGTAACCAGGCAAATCTATTCTGAGCTGATAGGGAATCGAACCTTCTTAGCTCATTTAATCATGTTTAACCAATCCCTTAAGCAGGTTTTTACATATCAGTATGAATAAATTTATATGTAAACAAATGTCCCAAAATAATAATCTACAGCCTCGACTAAACAAAATATCACATTTAGTCTCGCATAACGCAGTTACAGTCCTATGCATGACTACGTGAGTAGTGAGTACATATACTGGACGACGCTAGCTGTATACCCGTACACTGTACAGTGTATTTATCAAACAGGCACCATACGCTCGAGCAATAAAGACAGCCCGCGTATGCATTGGTATCAGTGTAGTTATGTATACGAGAAACAATTGACAACACCTACTTTATCCTTCTGGCTACAATTATTTAAGAGGTTTTGCTAAATCTTTATGTAAACGAAACCTTCGTTTTCTACGGCGCGGAGGCCGGAAAGGCACGCACATGTTATTTATCTACTTTGTGCGGATATTTTTTTTTTATGTAAGCGGCACAAAATATCATAATGAAAATAGGTATGTGTGTATATTATTATTAACTTTAATATTCCCTTCGATGTAACTCGACTGTGGATATAATTAGTTCAATAGTTATCACAGCACACCTATTTCCTCCCTTTTTTTTTTGTTTTGTAATTTTTTTTTTTTATTATCAAAAAAAAAATTACTTACATTTATTCCCGATTTACCTCGTCGCCAAAAATGTAGTGTATGTCCTTCCCTATTATCGGCTCTTAGACGCACACGACCTCTCACTCCGACCGCCTGCAGCCAACTGAGCTATGTGAGCGGTGTCACCGTTACACGTGCGCAAGAGATGACATAATACTTCCCTCTCTTTCACTCACATACACTACAGGTCCAACAACATAATATCTATCTAAACATGAAGAATATATTTTAGAACAATGGGTCATTATGTGCTGTGCGACTCGTTCTCGGCTTCATTCTCTATCACTGCGTAGAGAAGTCGCATACTTATGCGTATTGTATCGCATCTATCATAGAGAGTTCTCTGATGAACTGTTTGGGTCGCTGTCTGCTGCTAAATTCCACCACCATATAGCATACACGCTTAAATTTCATCCACACCATCTTGACAACAGTTTAAAAAAAGCTTTTTGCCTCGTGCTACAATTTGCAATCCATTGTAGCACGAGGGTGCTACAATTTGGAATCCATATCGATGGACCGATCAGATTAAGGCTGCTGGCGGATTCAGATTGGCGATTCACTTCACGAGTGTAGCGGAATGCCAGGAAACAGAGAGATATTATGGTGGAACATCGTGAAGCGGGTAACATCTACCCCCCCAAACCTCATGTTGACCACGTTCGCTCTGACTAGAGTGATTTAACGAAGAAGAAGAAGTCCCAAAATGGATGGAATAGCAGTACTTTTTTAGTTATATTTTTCCAATCATCATTTTCAAGGTTCTATTGCTAACTATAAGTCTTCTCCAAGTGTAAATAACTGGAGAAACAACATTAGGTACAGTCCATAAATGGGTGTTCATAACTGGATGTTGTCCAAAACTGGGTGTCCATCATTAGATTTTTCACTGTCCAACACTGGTGCAAAAAAGTGGTTTTTTAATTTATAAATAACTTCTTTATTTATGCATTGTAATCTTTTTTCTAACATTGATAACTTTAAACTAACATTGAACTAAAGGTATAAATAAACAATATCCAATAAAGTTAAAAAACCTACGAGAAATTTGCAAAAAACTTCAATTTTTTCCTTAATCTGTACAAGACTGGTGCCGTTACGTTAAGTAAGTACAATAATTAATATAATTTCATTTTTTACTCTCCTAACATAATTTATTTAACTGATATTCGATAGTCTCTATAACATGTTCAATTATGCTTGTAGAAAATCTTAAACTGCGGTACATAATTATTATTGTAGACGGTTACCGCATATTATTTAGGTTACTGACCGACTTGTTTTAACCTTTTGAACGCCAATGACATCTATAGATGTCATGCGCAATCGTGCCCTGTGCGCCAACGACACCTATACATGCCAAGAAACAGATCATAGATAAATACAAAATAAACATATTAAACCTTTACTTTTACGTGTTTTATTTATACAGTTTATGAACTGAATCCCCAGTTATTACATAATTGTACACAGTAAACAAAATTGCCAAGTAGTTATTCAAATATTTGATGACAAAAAATAACTTAATTAATGGCTAAAAAAGCATGTTCTCTCGCGCCAATGACATGTATACGTGCCTACTAGTGATGTAGTGTAATATTCAAGTAACTTCATTAAAATTTCAGCGAAATTACTCTAATTCGCTTAATTTTTGTAATAACTACAAAAAAAATATATAAGCTTAGTCACTGAGAAAAAAGGTATATTGTGGATATTGTTGATTTGAATATTTTCTTTTTCGCCAATCATGCGCATCCCTAGCACAGTATCGATATGCAATCCCTTCTGCGCCATTGACATGAATAGATGTCGGACTGGTGACGTCGTAAGCGCGTGCCGTGTTGTTAAGTGCGGAAAGTTGTAAAAATATTTTATCGAGTATTGCCGAGAGTGTGAGTGCCTTTATTAGAATATTCTTATGATACAAATTGTCGCTATGTCATATCAAAATATGGTAACCTACATATAATTAGTATTTGTAATAACTCAAGTATTAAACTAAATGATTGGAAATTAAATATGTAGTTTTAGAGCTATTACGCACTGTCGACAAGTCGCCGGCGACTGTGACTTACTATAGTTTAAATAGGGGCTTGCGCACTGTCGTCCAGGAGTAAGTCCAGTCGCCGGCGACTCAATAGTTGTTTTGATATTTACAAATAAACACTCCACAATAATACCTATAGTTCATATAAACTTAATAAATAAACTCGATAAGTTATAATAATATACAGCTACACATCCCTAATCAGAAGCGAGACATTATAAAAAAAAGGATGGTTGCCCGCGCCATTGGCATGTATACATGCCAATGGGGCGTAACTGATAGAGAATAGTGCTGTAACTTGCTGCAATTTTATATGTATTTTTGTATCTCAAAAGGTTGATTTTTTTGTTGATAGTTGCTATTTAATGTGGTCTTAAGTTTTTACAGTAGGAGATGAGGTTAAATAAATATTATTTTTGTGTTATAAGCTGTTTATTCAAATATTCAGACGTGAATTATTATGTTTATCGATAACATTTTGGAATCCCTACTATTTTCAAGGTTATCTCATTGAATTTGTGGCTTGGCGTGGAGGGCACGGCGATGCGTTTTTGCTCTGGCGGTCAAAAGGTTAAATACCCATATTTATAAAATTATGTATAACTTTCTGTAGAATGATTGCTTAGTTGAACAAGAGGTAAATACCCCAGTGACATGAATTCCGCACACAGAGACTCGCTGAAAAGGCACGGTGTTGCGTCCCCGTCCGTCCCCCGGTCCGCGCACCATCAGACGTGCTGACTCCATATTCGTCCGAATATTTCTACAAAATGTATCGAACCGATAGACTAGCTGTTGTGCTACGTATGTGTATAATTTGTTCAGTGGTGAGGAAAATAAGAAATAGAACGACTCTACATAGAGTTAAATTTTATAAAGGAAAATATTCTAAATTAAAAGTTGTTTATTTTCCATTTCCTATCATCATATTATAATTTTCAGAGCTCTTTAAGGTTCTGGCACAGAATACATAATAGTAGCTAAACGCTACAGAACGGACACTCTCCGCCTCCCGCCAAAATTAAACTTACCTCACCCCCGCGCGATCAGACATAAAATGGGCCATATTTTTCTGCAAGGACGATACGCAACGAAGATTGACAACATTAATCAAATTGACTTAAAGTAATTTTATTATTTTGGATTTGTGATTATCGTTTTTCGTAGAAAATGGTTAGATATTGTGCTGTTTACGGATGTATTTCATCAGAAAAACGCGAAATTTTTTTTTACGCTAGTCACAAATGTGCCAACCATAAAGCGTTAACACACACATTTGCAGTCTCTACGGTGTGACTGTCAAAACGATCATTTTGTATGGAGTGTCCGGGGTGTGGTTCTGGCTAAGTGCTGAGTAAAGACTAAAGTATTTCATAGTTAATAATAGTAGAGCATAAAACTGTGTTTAACTGTATAGTCTAAATCAACTTTTTGTACTATAGCTTGACCGCAACCGCTGTATCGCGCCCTAGGTATGTGCGGTGAGGCAGGGACCGGGTTAGAAAGAGCACGAGTTAGAAGTTAGATAGAAACGGAACGGTAGGTATTCTCCCCCGCCTCGCCGCGCACATACCCAAGACGCGGTACAGCCACACAGCCACTGCGGTCAAGGTATAGTCGTGGTAGAGAAAAGTAAGTTGGTAAAAGATTTGCGGATGCGTTTCGAATACTTACGATCTCGACTTATTCCATTTTTTACAATCCTGCTTTGTACCAAACATCTTTAGTTTTATTTGCGAAACATGGTGTGTATAAATAGTTTTGTACACTACGTATAAATTTTATTTTGAGTACATTTTACTGAATTTTTATGAGTTGAGATTGAGAGTTGAGTGAAGGATTTTATGACTACTAAGTAGGTACTATGCAATTGTCACATCAATACCAATCTATAAGTACAGGTTAGGTTTTATATGTACATATATGCGAAATATATGATCCTTATTTACAATTAAAATAGTAAGCTACAGGGTGTTTATTTCATCTACTTTAAATTCTTTTGTCGAAATTATTGAAATCGGTTAACTGGAGAAAAATAAAATTTTGTTTGCAATTTTCGTGTTATTTATGAATAGTCTACACGCTATAGCACTAAAGTAGGTCCTACCTACGAGATCAGTTGAGATCAGTATTGATTAGGAAATTTCTGTGGGAAATTTGGGATGAAATAAAAAGACATTCTTCGATAAAATCTTTATTTATGAAAAGAAGTACTTACCCTAAAGCTTTAACACATTTCTTACAATAAAAAGCTTATAGTATACGTATTAATACACAAATTACAAAAAAATAAAAAATATTTTCAAAAGAACAGTCGCATACAAAAGTGAATTTGACATTTATTTATTTATTTAATTTAATTCTAGCGTGGAAATGCATAATTTCACACGAGAGAGGGTCGTTTGAGACTAACAATTGGTGCATTGATGTTAGGAGGGGGAGGAGTGGGGGATTTGGCGTCGTTCCGCAGCTGCCTGAAGGATTGGCGTGCCTGTAACATTCGCACGATATGAATTAATAATAAATATACTAGTTTCATAATGAGTTAGTACGGAAAAACTACTAAATCTGAATAATATAGAAAGTTTTTTATTGTACCTAGATTTATAAAATTCAATTAATATTATGATATTTTATAGAGATTAATGTTACAAATTAGTTTAGTTGAACGTGACAATACGTGAACATCACAAGAATTTGTATGATGTTTTCATTTCGTATTAAAATTGTAGAAATAATGGTTACATATATACATTTGCTAACAAATCTTAACCCACAATAATTAAGAAAAAAATAATTAATTGTTAACACAGACAAACAAAAGCACCCACATCCTATTTCGTCGTAAAGAAATAATAAAAATAATGAATACACTTTTGATCATGACTGTACTTACGCAACTTAGATGACCTCATCCTTTGGACAAATAAGAAATTATCTTATAGCTATATTATGTTAATGAAAATATGACGCAAGAATGCCTGATAGGAAATTTGCCAGAGGGGTGGGTTCAATTTTGTTTTATTTTACCTTCAATTTTAATGGTATAGGGCAAAATGATGCAGTGACATTAATAAGTGAAGATCAAAATTATAGGAACATCATTTCTTATGTTATGAGCATTATTATATTTTATTACTGACACACAAAAATCCATGCAACGTACATTCGTCAACACAAGTGTGTCAAAATAATATTAAATTTAATGAAGGTACGTCAATCGTCTTTTAATATTAATATATTAAATTAGACCTATTTTTAGTATTTTAAGCAATGATTTTTATATTATTTAGACACACAACTCGACGTGTACCTTAATATGGGATGGGCGTCCCACTCCTCTTTATCTACAGCACAAAAAAATATAGGTTATTACTCAAATAAGCAAGTTTTACCCTGTAGGTTTAAAGATTTTGTATCAACTTTATTATCCATCTCTCTAGTTACCTAATACTTGTGAAGACTGCTATTAAGTAAATTACCTTTTTATGCCCTTTTCAATTTTAAACTTTTTACTTGAAAAAAAAAAAACGTAATTCTCAAATAGTTAAATATTTTGTCAGTAAATTAAGTAAACAAGTTTTTCCAAGAGGTCTTATTATAATAATATTGAAATAATAAATGTGTTTCCGTATGAGCAGCTTTATTTCCAACAACATGATAACATTCACTTTCATATAATATAAATTGTATAATCTATAGCAAATCGTTTATACATTGCAAGGAGAGAATAAGTACATGTGGTATTTAAATTAAAACGCAAAAGAGAAATTCTAGTTACCATTTGTAGATTTTTAACGTTGTAAGACAGAGATAGAGCTATACATCAATATTGTGTGTCTCTGTCACACAACGTAACATATTTTTTGATTGTAATATTATGAAATGATTAAGTTCGTTGTGTAGTTCATATTTTGTGATTATTTTGAAGAACAGATCATGGATGTAAATTATGTACATGTTTTAAAAATTAATGGTAAAAAATTGCAAAACACTTTTCACACCAAGTGTACCGGGAATACAAAATTAACTGTAGCTGTTGATTAGGTTACAGTTTTAATCAAGCTTCGAAATATCTCACTTTTTGAGAATATTGAGGTGTCCAATTTTTTTTTTTCAATTTAAAAAACATGACAAAAAGCCTAATCATTAGAATTATGTATTCCCGGTGGTTTAATGCAACATCATCCCAAGCAAATAACAACAAAAACACTAACATTTATTAACATTAAAGGGATCATTTATTATCGATACAGACGTTTTGAAAAAATATTAAATTGATTATAAATAATTTCTTGAGCCTATTACTGTAAAACTACACTACATACAAATGTTACACTTTTGATATACCAGGTGAAAGGTAAGACGTCAGACGAATTTAGACAGGAGCTTCTACTCATGAAACTGAACAACTTTTGTTCTACAACTTTGCTGAATTCATAAAAAAAAATTGGACTTTGTAAGGACACTTCGCTAATCAGCTGACCGATTTCCATACTAAGTCCAAATTTTTTTCTACGAATTCAGCAAAGTTGTAGAACAAAAGTTGTTCAGTTCCATGAGAAGAAGCTCCTGTCAAAATGCGTCTGACGTCTTACCAGTCACCCTGTATAAAAGACCAAGGTAAATCTCTATTTGATGATTGGATCCTTATGACTAAATTATTCGTCTTTGGAGGCACTTTGTTAATAACAGGAAGTCTTTAAGTGTAAAAACGGAGGAATATAAAAACTACATGTGCAATAATTACTCATACAAACGTAATAACTAAAATTATCGCCAAAAGTATAATGTACAAAAATCATGATTTTACTTATAATAAAAAAATATTAGTCTTACACGCTATCGATCGAAAAGTATAAAAAAACAAATAAACAACCATTAAAAATGTTACAGATTAAAATGTTAAAAATGAAAAAGTTAATGCAATCCATTCGATTAAATACACTGTATAGCCTCACCTAATTATCACATTGGGGGAAATCTTACTCGATACATATTGGGGCAACGTTACCCAAGCAACAATACATATAGCACGATTATTATTTATATATAATTTTATATTTTAGCACGTTGTATCCATAGTACTGCATGTGGTCTAATGACTGGTCGACATTCCTTCCTGAAATTGTATGATATTTCAAGGCAATGTTACAGGCGAAGTCAGGGTTTAATATTGTATTGGGGAAATTTAGGGTAAATAAAAGAACAGCCACAAACAAAACAGAAAATTTACAAGGGTTACAAACACAACATACATTTGCAAAAACAACACAAATAGAATATCGTCCATGTATGGAATGTACAGAAATGCTAACAAGTTATGTGTTATTTTAGTTAAAAATTAACGAAATTTAAGTAAATCTCTGACTTTAATATGTTGAAAAAAGTATTAAAGAGAAGTGTAAAACAAGTTTAACTTATAAATTATTACCAGTGTTCAAATTGTATCATCTAAATGTATTTGGTGAAATCCCTATGCAAAATCATATGTTGTTTTTCTCAATTTCTATGCTTTTGTGTTTATCATCTAAATGATAACTTACCTTGAATATGTTGGTAAGTTCGTCAAGTATGGTCTCGTAGCGGAAGGACACGCGGATATCCGGTACGTTTGTGCGCGTGATATCATTTCCGGCAACGCCCTCCTTCGTGTAGTTTGGACCTAACCAATACTGTTTCATCTAGAAGAATAGATTAATATGTGAGAAATTATTTATTTAAAACTATATTATGGATTATTACATTGACGATTACATAGCTTCTTGATATTGTCCTTTTAGAATTTCTGTCAGTTAACATAACAAAAGAGTGAATAAAAATTCACCTAAAAAAATTATCATTAGACAGTATCAGAAAGCGGTACAATTTTATTTTATTTATTTTTATAGTACATTTAAAAATTAAATACATACTTCAAAGAGGTAATTTATAATAAATAGCCATAGAACATACCTCATGAGGGAAACCAGACATGAGCACAGAGTTACGAGCCAACTCGCACATGTCACATGAGCTCAGCTTCCACACTTGAGCTGCAATGCTGTATTCCTCCATCAGAGGTTCCTGTGAAATGAACAAGTAATTAAAATTATGAATTAGTGCCGATGCAGAGATAAACGTTAAAATAGTGGCTAAAATTAGTCATAATGATATGGACGGGATAACATAGAGATAGGTAGATAGTATAGTATTTCATAGTTTAGATGCGTCAGACCAAAGTTATAAAATCATAATAATTATTTAAAATGAAAATGTGATTGACTTATTTATAAAAGCTATACAAAACTGCTGGACCAAATTGGCTAAAATATGGCATATGGCATGCATGATAGCTACTGGGATGTATGCATCCACTAAGAAAGCATTTTGATATATTCTACCCTAAAAGTTTATTTAACCACGCGGACAAAGCTGCGGACAGCTAATTTATACTTTTTAGATTAAAAAAAAACTCTTTTCTCCCAATAAAACTTATTTTGGTCACGCGAAGCGACCAACATCTAGTTTTAAGATAAAAACAACAAGAACCTTGGTGAAATGGGAAGACCAACAATTAGTTCTTAAATAAAACATCAAAAACCTTGGTAAAGTGGAACTGCAGCGGGTCATCAGTACTGAGCGTGATGCACAGTCCTCTCGCGAGGAACTCCGGCAGCGGGTTGCGGTGGTAGTTCAGGAACAGCGAGTTGTTGCTGAGCGGCGACATTGCGATGTAGATCTGCGCTAGGTAGTATAGGTACTGGAGTACGGGGACCTGGGGAAAAATAATAAATTAATATTAAGTAATAATTGGGAGATGCTTTCGTCCGGTCGTGGACGGGAATAGGTAAATGTGATGAACTAATGATAATATTATGCACTAAAAAGATAGTAAAATTTAAATACGGGAACCCTTATTACACTATCTGCTACCTGCTAGTTTTCTTCCATATACAGGGTGTAATCGTTAAGTGTGCACAGGCGATTTTTCCGTAAGTATTACAGATAACAAAAAACTTTAAACTGATATCGAAAGTACTTAACCTAATGAGTAAAATGGCCGTAATAAATTTTTAAAAATAAATCGAGAAATATCAAAAAAATTATCTTTAAACCCTCCCATACATTAAGTATGAAATATGAATATCCCATATACATTTAATATGAAACATTTTAGCTTTGTTTTTCTTTTATGGTTTTCTGCTTTAATTACTTCGCAAATTTGAAGTGGCATTTTCCACGCTCTTTCCGGACATTTTCCGGATATTTTCCGGGGATTTTCCGAGCATTTTCCGGGCATTTTCCCACACTTTTTTCGGACATTTTCACGCATTTTCCAGATATTTTCCAGGCATTTTCCGGCTATTTTCCGGGATTTTCCCAGACATTTTCCGGACATTTCCCTGGCATTTTCCGGAGATTTTCCAGGCATTTTCCACACATTTCCCAGACATTTTCCGGACATTTCTCAGGCATTTTCCGGGGATCTTCTAGGCATTTTCCGGATATTTTCCGGACATTTTCACATTTTCCGGATATTTGGACATTTTCCGGATATTTTCCAGGGATTTTCCACGGTTTTTCCGGAAGTTTCCACGCATTTTCTGGATATTTTCCGGACATTTTCACACATTTTCCGGATATTTTCCGGACGTTTTCACGCATTTTCCGGATATTTTCCGGACATTTTCACGCATTTTCCGGATATTTTTCAGGGATTTACCAGGGATTTTCCACGGTTTTTCCGGAAATTTCCACGCATTTTCCGGATATTTTCCAGACTTTTCCGAGCATTTCCCAGGCATTTTCCGGGAATTGCCCAGGCATTGTCCGGGGATTTTCCGAGCATTTCCCGGGGATTTTCCGGATGTTTTCCAGACATTTTCCGGATATTTTCCGGACATTTTCACGCATTTTCCGGATATTTTCCAGACTTTTCCGAGCATTTCCCAGGAATTTTCCGGTTATTTTCCGGAAATTTCCACGCATTTTCCAGATATTTTCCAGACATTTCCCAGGCATTTTCCGGGAATTTCCCAGGCATTTTCCGGGGATTTTCCTAGCATTTCCCAGACATTTTTTACAGGCTATGTCAAAGAAATGTCCGGAAAATGCCTGGAAAATTCCCGGAAAATATCCGGAAAATGCGTGAAAATGTCCGGAAAAACGTGGAAAATGTCACTTCAAATTTGCGAAGTAATTAAAGCAGAAAACCAAAAAAAGAAAAAGAAAGCTAAAATCTTTCATATTAAATGTATATGGGATATTCATTTTTCATACTTAATGTATGGGAGGGTTTAAAGATAATTTTTTTGATATTTCTCGATTTATTTTTAAAAATTTATTACGGCCATTTTACTCATTAGGATAAGTACTTTCGATATCAGTTTAAAGTTTTTTGTTATTGGTTATCTGTAATACTTACGGAAAAATCGCCTGTGCACACTTAACGATTACACCCTGTATATCTACTATACCCTACCTATATTTTCTTAAATAATACAATAGTTCTCTTAAATAAATCCAAAATAAGATAAAATATTCGATTTATATTCTCCTAACAAAACAAAACTCTTTAATAATTCCAACATAAAATAAATTTTAAAATCTTACCTTTCTAAGAAGTAGACCATGGGAAATGTTCTCAGCGAGCATGAAGCCGCATACTAAATGCTGTACGGGACCCGCCTCGCCACAATGCGGGCGTAACACGAATGTGTTTAGACCTTGCTCTCTGAAAAATTACAATACCATTAATTACCAAATTAATTATCAACTAGCAGCATGAAATATATAATATAACATTTAAAGGAGAGTAGTTAGAAAAATCGTAAACACGTGTGAAAGTTTAAATAAAAAAATCATAAAAATCGGCCATCTGTCGATTCTGATTACAAACATATTTGCGCACACACACACTAATTATTATAATTACAAACTGTTAAAACTACAGAAGTTGAAACTATAATTAGACATTTTAAAATAGTTGACCCTGTTGTTACAAGCAAAAAAAAATTATCATATCATTTTATATATCACTAGCTGTGCCCCGCTGTTGGTCTTAGCGTGATAAATAAGCCTTCCTCGATAAATGGGCTATTTAACAACGAAAGAATTTTTCAAATCGGACCTGTAGTTCTTGATATTAGCGCGTTCATACAAACTCTCCAGCTTTGTAAGGGGCCATTCATAAAATAGTTCACATACAAGGGGAGGGGAGGGTACTGGCCGAGTGTGACACGATATGACAAGGGGAGGAGGGGGTCAAAAAGTTGATTTTAGTGTGACGTATTTTATGAACGGCCCCTGATATTAGTATAGATAAAAACCAACACTAACTTGCGGAAATGATTCAGCACGGTGATATTCGAGTACATATAGTACAGATAGTACGCATAGGGCGGGTTCTCGTCGTCGTCCCATCGCGCCGGGGGCCGCACCTCCGCGTCTAACATCGGGTTCTCCGGCTTCGACTCGTCGTCCACGCTGTCGAACCCCACCACGTGCTGTGTGATATAATTATGTTAGATAGTTGACATACACGCGATTTAAAGATATAAAACACGTACACACATACACACAGAACAATACATATACAAATTAATACATCACAGCATCGTACTCGCCGTCCACGCTGTCGAACCCCACCACGTGCTGTGCGATTTGAATATGTTAGACGTACGGACAAACTGGATAAAATACACACATACACACACAACTAAATAGATAAAACACAACAATACATATAAAAACATCAGCATCGTATTCGTCGTCCACGCTATCGAAGCCTACTATGTGATGGGCGTGATATCAAAGTATTAATTATGTTATATTATAGTATTGGGTAAACTAAATTTTGTTTATAGTTATCGACTCGCTAGCTTTGTTGACGTTTTGAAAAAGAAAATTCTGTCGTCATTCAATGAACGCTCTAGTCATTCAATAAGCGAAACGTTATATCCGCTCTGTTCAAAGGGCTATGTCATAATCCGCTAAGTTGAAAGTTGAGTGACGCTTATTATAATCAACGTTCGGCCTAGTCATTTAATTGAATGCATTCAATCAAGTAGCAGATTCAACCAGACGAAAGCGACACACATCCAACGTAAAATTATCAAGCTAGCAAACCAACACAATATTCTCTAAGAGAAACACCGTTTGTAGAATAGTCAATTCAAATCATGCCAAATATAAGAGCACACCACATATAAAAATAACATACACTGTCCACGGCAAACAACAAATAGTAACACTATTTTACATTTCTTAATAAAGTAGATAAATTCAATAATTAATACTTACAGTAAGGAATTTGTGCAACTCAAGATTGCTGTTCGGATCGTTGGTGACCTCGAACAGCGGCTGGAAGATGTTGCTGAGGAACTCTTGGAAGTTGTTCATTATCTTGTTCGACTTGAAAATGTCACTGTGAAGAGAGAATAAATAAAATTAGTATTTAGGAAATTAAAGTTTTTAAAGTGACTTCTTCAGGCGCGTTGAGAGTAAAATTTCAAGGTCGTCATGGCAATACCGACACGTCATGGAGTAAAGCGACTATTTTGTGTTATGAATTTTGCCAAAGAAGTTTCACTTCTGACACGTGTGCGCGGCACTTATTATCTTTTTTAAAGTGAAACTTTTATTACATCGTCTCAAACTTTTTGGCCTGTGTAGCGCATGTCGCGTGTATCGCGGCTGCCGAGTAGGTATACCTACTCGGCAGCCGACCCTCATGCGACATGCGCTACACAAAGCAGTGTTCGGAACCGTTCGAACAGTTTCACTTTTACCGTGGTTTCATAAAACCACACAACATTTTTTTTCGTATTAAAAGTTGGCTTTCCTGGAATTCGGGTGGTGGTAGTGTTGATGATGATGATGACGACGATGATGACGATAAATATTCAAAAGTCAAAACCACTAAAGGTACTTTAAAAAGATTTAATAAGCATTTGAATGCCATAAAACCAAAAAAAAATCAAATTCAACAAAAATGTCGTGTTCCATCGTTACAATATTGTATTTACTGAAAAGTGTTTCGTATTGGTTGAGATAGTAGTCAATCATCTCAATAGATGGCGCGCGATGTGTCCCTTAGACACATAAAACTGAGAGAATAGAATAAATTCCATTGCTCTGGCGGGTCACGAGCGGCTGAGTTGGTCAGGCGTCCGCCACGGATTGGCGTTAAAGGATGCGGGTTCGAGTCCCGCCTCGTAATCGAATTTTTTCTATTCTTTATAAAATAAGATTTAATAAAATATCTACTCACTACAAGCGCGGGATCTGTATGAGCCAGCGCACGTTGTTCGAGTACACGTCGTACTGGATGGCCCACTTGGCCAACTTGGCCCATTCGCTGGGGCTCTTGCCGTAGATTGACAAACGTAATTCAGCGTTTTGGTACTTGCTCTCTTCTAAGTCTGATGCTACTTCCTGCAATATCACATTTAGTTTTAAATCTATACTTAATATTATAAAGCTCAAGAGATTGTTGTTTGAACGCGCTAATCTCGGGAACTACTGGTCCGATTTGAAAAATTATTTCGGTGTTAGATAGCCCATTTATCGAGGAAGGCTAAGACCAACAGGAGCGGAGCAATGCGGGTAAAACAGCGAAGTGTTTGAAAAAAAAAAAACAATTTCCAACAAGCTAAAAATTTACATAAATTTTTAGTTTGCCAAAGGAAAATATTACAGAGTTCCTTTCAGGATTCAAACCTACACCTTTTTATAACTATAGAGCCAATTCTTAATAAGCAAATCCCAAAAAACACATACCTTAATGATCCTAGCGAAGTACTTCCCGTTCATATAATTATCTGTCTTGAGGAAAACCTCACGCAGTCTGCTCTCACCGATCGGGTTGTACTTGGCGTTGAACTTGTCGAAGCGGTGGAATGTGTTTCGGTCCTGGTTAAGTAAAATAAGTTAATTAAATTGGCTGCAATGACCATACCGAGTTAACAATTATGACAGACTGTGCACCCCGGCTTAACCTGCAGTACACTCTGAAATTTGACGTACCAATTTATGTCTTCATGCGCATGCGCAAAACTTTACTGAAAATTACCAAGAAATAAATAAAATAAGAATAAATAAAGATGACCAAATGCATGCATGCAGAGACAAACATTCCTTTTTATTTATTTACAGATGTATGATTCTGACCCTATTCAAATTATAATGCATTATTATTGTTAGATTGGGACCCTAGAATAGAATAGAATAGAATAGAAAACACTTTATTGTACAATGCACACAAAAACAACATTTACAGAAACACTAGGTAACTTAAAAGTTAAAATAAATGTACAATTTGACCCTATTAATGCATAGAAACAAACGGACAAATCCTCTTTACAATATTAAGTTATAGAAACTAACTAACCGCATGTACATCCAGCATGTCAACAGTAAGATCATAAGTACTGAGGTTCATTGACTGGAACACTGCTTTTAATGTCATTGGAGTTCCCTTGTGTAGTGTTACCACCTGCAAGAACATAATATATATGTAAATAATTATTTTTAACAACAACAACAAAAATAAATAAAAACCGCCTACAAATTTAGAAGTAAACCAAAAAACGGGTCACATTCAGGCATCAACTTTCAATAAAAAAAATTATTAAAATCGGTTCACCCAGTCGAAAGGACTGAGGTAACAAATTTCCAATAAATAAGAAAAAAAATACAGTCCAATTGAGAAAAAAGAACAGAACAGGACAGAACCTCTCACTTCATTTGAAGTCAGTTGAATGTCATAAATCAGTACACACTTTTGTAGAAATAATACCAAAATGATTAAATTATAAACAAGGTCAAGACATCATTTTCTTACTTCATCAGCGTGGTTCTTCAACGTTTTCTTGATGAAGCGCAGCAAGTGTTTCTGGTTCATACACGATGCTGCGTGAATGTGAGTGTCAACTTTCCTGCACATATAAAATTAATAATGAATCAATAGTGCCAAATAGGAAATTCAATAAACTTCCAACTTTTACTCTACGTGAATCAAACTTTTGCTCCAAGTGGATTTAACTTTTACTCCAAGTGGAAACATGTTCCTGTATTAAATTTTCAGAAGATCATCATTTGATTACTGTTTACTACGTCAATCTTGTTAGGACTGTGGAGACTATATCGAAGTGGAAGAACTTTTTAACCGACTTCAAATGAGAGGAGGTTCTCAATTCAATCGGTATATTTTTTAATGTATTTAAAACGTTAATCATATATTCTTAAATCAATATAAAAGTACCAAATTTATTTATTTTAATTTCGAGGCTACAGAAGGAATTAAAACGATGCTTTAAATTTTCTGATAGAAGGTTCTAGAAGTAAATTCTCACCGTATATTATAAAAGTCACGATGTGGCACTGCTTTTTGCGAAGCGAGTTCTCTCAACTCATTTAGAAGCACGTGTAACTGGAACTTGGATGAGAGGTAGCTCAGACGACGGTAGCAGAAAGATTTCCTGCACACAAATTGGGTATTTATTGACGTCAAATAATCTAATAGCTTTAATGTTTTAGATTGTATTCTGTTAGTCTGCTTGTTTTGAAATGCAAGCAAAACTCGATTAAACTCGAAACTAGATAATTTGGAATTAAGGCTAAAGCATAAGTTTACAAAGGACAAAAGAAAAGTGGCGGTTGGAAATGAAACTCAGCTGAACAATGGCAAAATTGGAAAGTTAAGGTTATGGAAGGAAGTTGCAGTTAAAGATCATTGAATGGATTAAGATACATGCACATTGCACATGCACAACAAAAACGAACTGAAAGCTGCTAAATAGGGGATGGAATTTTACAGAAATAGCCAACTAGCAAACCCAGCGAACTCCGTTTCGCCACCACATTTCATTTTTTCCCGCTTTTCTGTTGAAATTTTTTCCGAATTTTCTTTGTTACAAACCTCACGGAGCCCGAGACCTTTCCAACGAATGCAAAACCGTGGAAATCGGATTTGCATTCGTTGGAAAGGTCTCGGGCGTTCTGGAGTTATAGCGTCAGGAAGGAAAACCCGACTTATTTTTATAAAAAGAAGATAAGTAATATACTCACAGTGGTCCATCAGCGATCATCGTACACATGGTATTCTTGTCCTGTATGTACTGTGATAACGTGATGTACTCGTACGGTACCCGGTCCGTGCACGCTTCGTCCCGGTACAGGTTGTACACGCCTTCGTGTGGTTTGATGTGGTAGCCCTTTGGTTCGGGCATGGGACACTCCCAGGGGTCCCGGCCGATCTTGAAGGGTGGATGTACTATGTGGTCTGTGTGAAATGTGTATGGTTGAAAATAGCTAGTGTGTAAGCTTTACTTATGGCTGGTTTTATAAATATTATCAAAAGATATAAATAAAAACGAATAAATAAAATGTGATCCAACGAAGTGAGGAGTGGGTAATTTTTATTCCCTAGTTTAGGCACCAGTCTCACACTTATTTATATGTAATGGAAATGTGTACTTATTTAATGTAACCAATGTGAGAAAATAAACTCTTTTTTATTTTTATTATTTTATTTTGTAGAATGCCTGGCTTTGAATTTATAGCGAAAAGAAATTGAAAAGTTGCTAAAGTGACTGATTTTTTTTTTGGGGAAGAGTCCAGTCTAATATCTAATCTGTGGTCCAGTAGAGTTGGTAGAGATTTAAATCATTAAAAAAATTATAAGCAAAACGGAATTAGAAGCTACATTGATTAACGAATCATTAAGATTTGTTAATATTACAGTTAGAAACAATGTAAGTCCCTTTTAATATCCTTGTTTAGGACAAAATACAAAAGGAAAAATAGGCCTTTGTAAATCGAGGTGAAGTGGCCACTTTTCACTGAGTCCTGGGAATTTTCTACAATATTGTTCACCTGAAGGTCTCCAAATTATCTCCTAAGAAAGTTCCCCAGTCGCCAACTATACTCACCAGCTATATGCCGCTGCGGCACCTTGACACTTGGCGTGTGGTTGGCAGCGCCGTCCGGATCGATGGAGCGCAGGAACCGCGCCGTGATGCTGCAGAAGCTCTGGCTGGACATCTCCATGTAACGCTTACGGATCTCTAGCGCTTGTACCAGGTAGGAGGAAGCTTGTTGGAGATCCTCTAGTGGGACCTGATTGATAAATAAAATAAATAAAAATTCTTTATTGACAACAGTTTTACATTTTCAAATACTGAAGTCTCTGACTCCGAAACTAATGATAAGACATTCATCTTGTTATCTTTATTTGTATGACTGAGAATTGAAATTGTCTGAAGAAGAAGAGAAGTTCTGTGATCTCTTGTTTGATTTTTTCCGGGAAATCTGTGAAATGGCTACACTGATTTTGATGAGACACAATAGATAATAATTGATGTTATTAAGAGCAATATTTTAAGTAATCCGACAACTAAATATTTCCGATTTCCCTTAACATAATATTTCGATAGTATTCAAATCACAGGATAAATACGACTCAAATACTCCGTTGTGCAAATTTGATTAGTATGCCACAACCTGTGGCCACAACTATATTTCTATAGCGCAATTTAATCTTCCTATTCATAACATCCGCTATTCAAACACCCGTCTGTATTGTCCACAAAACGAAATGCGTAGAATAGTTTCCCGTTGGAATATATTCTGTAGTCTATTTTTGTGTATTTCTACCAACTCGAATATTCTTCATATCTAAGCTGGTTATGATGAAAATGGATCATATTCGTATTCCTTGAGATATTTGTTACTTAAAACTTCTTTGCTTTCACATCAAACTAATATTTGATTTCATGTTATTGTGAGGATATCATTAAATTACAAATCTAGAGACAAAGCCGATAGTTATTGCAAAATCATCAGTATTAAGAACTTGTTTATCTGCAATAATAATAACTTATTTTGGATAAAAGCAAGAGCAAAAATCACAACTGATGCCAACCCATATGAGTAAAATAATATTTGTTGTAATAGTATATCATCTAGTTAATTTGCAATTAATTTGTTAATGTTTGTCTGCCAATTCTACGATGTGCATAAATTGGGATAAATGCACACACGCGCAGCTATTTGCACGTGTGCGTGTAGCCCGTCAAAGCGTGCGAACGTGTGTGCATGTGCGTACGTAAACGTGCGTGCGTGTGTGTACTGTGTGCAGGGATATGTGTATGGGCTAGACTCTAGACTCTAGAGTCTAGAGTCTAGAGTGTTTGTTTATCAGTGTGTGCATGCGTGTTTACTATGCACGTGCGAATCCATGCGTGCTTGCCAATGTGTTTGTGTGTGTCCATTTATGTTTGCGCTAGCTCACTCACGTGTATATTATGTGTATGTATATGTATTTGTGTATGTATCTCACCCCAGAAGTATCCTCCCCGCTAATAGCGACCCGCTGGAAGTGCGGCAGGATGACGTCCATATCGTCATCATCCCGGAGCCGCGCCGCCTCTTCGAAGACGGCAGCGGCGCCTCCCGCCTCGCTGCCCGCGAACGAACGCGCGGACTGCCCGCATTCTGCTGCCCTGTGATAATAATGATTAGTTTGAAATTCATTAAAATTTTTGTGAAACATTGAAATAGACGTATAGCAACAGCAATAAAACATATGATACACATAAAGAGATCGTTTTATTTTTATATTTTATGGTAATGGTAATCTCTTAGTTTCTGTAAGGTTGAGCCGAAGACAATTTAGGATTAATTTATTCAAAGAAAGTTTCTAATAGTACCTACCTAAGCTAGATTTATGTTAAGTACCCCTTATTATATAGAAGAAAAAAATACATGAAATAATTGGAGATACGCAATAACGTATTTTGGCTAATTTAAGTTATAAAATCGAAAAGACAATCTTAATCGGTTTAAACTGTACGCGAATACCATAACCTACGTTTTAGAATTTAGTTCTGTACATACTCTACATAGGTAGGTACTGCAAAATAGTTAAGATATTGTTACGTAGAGCTATAAAATTGGAATCCATACTAATATTATAAATGCGAAAGTAACTCTGTCTGTCTGTCTGTTACTCAATCACGCCTAAACTACTGATAACTGAACCAATTTGCTTGAAATTTGGTATGAGATATTTTGATACCCGAGAAAGGACATAGGCTACCTTTTATTGCGAAATATGTACCACGGGCGAAGCCGGGGCGGACCTCTAGTAGAGACATAAATTCTCAAATAAAAGATCAACATCTTAATTATGGGTGACAATTGACAACTGACAAGTTACTTAACCTTTCTCTTTCCCTTTGCACTGATCCCGACTGCCAAAGGAACAACTGTTGCTATCAATTATTTTGCTTGACAAATACATGGGCTGTGTTAATAGAATTAAATTATTCATGCTGGCAGTTCTTTATTACTTTTCAATTACCTATCTATTAAAAAAATTGTAAATTTAAAATACAATGTTTTCAATATTGGTGGACTGGTGTGACGCATAAAAAATATTAACTAAATGTAACCAATAGATAATCTAATATCTAAATTCAATATTTATTCTTGAAATTCTCCTTTTTATTTAAACTTAATTTTCAGGAACAAAATATAGTAAATAGAGAAATGTTTGCAGTATCGAAAATAACTCCGACATAGCTTTTGCAAAACAAGCGGTCATTAATCTTTATCTGTTCAAATAAATATGAAATAATGTCTCTGTAAGTTGATATTGACTAATCGCCTTTTAATTGCCATTTTACATGTTCAATTGAATAATCCTTGATATACTACTAGCTGCGCTCCGCGGTTTCACCCGCGTGGCTCCGCTTCTGTTGGTCTTAGCGTGATGATTTATAACATATAGCCTTCTTCGTTAAATGGGCTATCCAACACCGAAAGAATTTTTCAAATCGGACCAGTAGTTCTTGAGATTAGTGCGTTCAAACAAACAAACTCTTCAGTTTTTTAAAATTAGTATAGATTCGATATTTACATCGCAATTTTGTTTACCATTGCAGTTGTCTTCCAAACTTATGTTTTATAAACAAGACTATTAGAGATTTTGCTTATCTGATTAAATTTCAAGTTATTTTATTTAAAGTTTAAACGATAAAAAATGACTTTTTTCCTGTCTTTTTCGAACCGATTAGGGTGAAAATGAGCATGAAAATGTTTATGGCTTGGATGAACTGATAAGCTTTTCGAGATAAAGTTTGACAAAGATAAACATTGAAAAAATAAAAAATAACAACTAACCAAAGGAAACACTAACACTTATCAGCCCTCTACAATCTAGTTACGCATCCACCCCAACCCTCTGTATTAGGTTGAGCAATAGCCTTCCGCTGGCCTCAGCAAGACCACCGGAGAGTTCTTGCAATTTAGCATAAGCGTTGCAGTTATTGAAAAACATTTATTTCGCAATAAGGTATCGATTGTATCATTGCATGTAATTCTGGCATTAACATTTGTGACTCCAAATCGTCCACTTGTTATAGTTAAGTAATAATTAAATAAGTTTAATTTTAATTTTATTTTATTTTTTTAAAAAAAGTCAAATCGCTCCCGCAAAGTTTAACTGGCGCAGCCGGTAGGATAGCCATATAAGGTCTGCATGTCTAGAGGTCTTCAAAATTAGCCCTAGAACATTGCTATAAAGGCCGTGCTATCCTAAAAGAACCGAAAAATAAATTTGTTAAACGACCACGACGAGGAATAATGGGATCGACGATCGGTTGGTGAGTAAAACTTTTTGCCATCCTTTCTGATATATTCCCATATCCTTTTCACGAGAGTGTAATTTTGACTTTTAACTATTTTTTAACTGTTATTTTGGGATTGAACGTCTCGCATTATAACGGATCTGGTTTTAATATGAAATTCTATTAAATCAGTAATTAGTTAGTTATACGTAAGAAATATCGTATTTAATTCTAAGAATTGTCTTGCATAAAACTCTGCACAGACTAATTAACTATAGAGTGTAACTTAATTAAAAGTTTTAAATTAGAAAATTAAATGATTTTTGCATAAAGAAATATTAATATTAATTGATTTAATTGATCTCAAAATCGATCGTAATTCAATTAATAATTTTTATATTTTATATGTGATTTTATAACTTATTTCAAGTTTTAATTTTTATAGTAATTGATAACATATATTTCTTTTATTGTGCTATATTTTAAGAATTTTTATTACTTATATTGTGTTTTAAATTGATTTCTGTGTGTGTGATTTTTATAATTCGAAATTATTGTAATTGGTTAAAGACTTCAGAACTTTAATTACTCTGTACTTATTTAACATGGAAAGCGTAAACGTAATAACTAATAACAATTCCGAGTGATATGTTAAAGCTTATTCCTCTTTTTGGTGGAGACAAAAGAATTTTGAATTTATTCTTTCGAAAATGCGAATATATAATTAATAAATTTAGAGGGCATGAAGAGCAGAATATTTACGTTTTACATGCAATAACTAGTAGATTAATAGGCGATGCCGCCGCGTTATTATCGGAGCGCGAAGATATTAATACTTGGCCCGCGCTAAAAGAATTGCTGGAACAACATTTTGGTGATCCGCGAACTGAGGATTGCATAAAAATCTCTCTCGAGTCCTGTAAAATAAAATCCGGGGAAAGTTATCTTGAATTTTGTAATAGGATACAGAATATTAGATCGTTACTAATATCGAAGGTTAATTTATCGGTAGATACGGAAATTAAACGCGCGAAAATTGCGATTTATAATCATACAGCCCTGAACGTTTTCTTGTATAATTTGCCCGAAAGTATGGTGCGAATTGTTAGACTAAAATCGCCTAATACATTAGAACAGGCTCTAGAAATTGTGTTAGAAGAAGTTAATTTTCACGAACAATATCAGTCGCGCAATCGTACCCATAATAATACAACGGTGCCCCAATTTTTACAAAATCCTCAACAAAGATTTAATTTTGGGACACCAAATGTACCTCAAAAATTTGGTTTTAAATTCACACCCCAACAACCGTTTAATAAAAATCCACAATTTGGTTATAAGCCACCGTTTAATAAAAACCCACAGTTCGGGTATAGGCCTTCATTCAATCAAAATCCACAATTTGGTTATAGACCAACATTAAATCAAAATCCACAATTTGATTATAGGCCAACATTTAATCAAAACCCACAATTTGGTTATAGGCCTCCTGAAACTTTTGGTATGACGCCACAGAATTTCGGTCAAAGACCTCCTCAAAATAACCGCTTTGAGTCTACTGACGTTTCCATGAGGACGGCACCCCCTCGACCACAAAATATAACTCAGCCAGGTTTTAGAGTGAATGAAACCGACTTACATAATGACAATTCACTATATGACAATTATTACTATGACTATAATCCTTACGACTATACGAATTATTATGGCTGTAATCCTTACGATACGAATTACGAATACGACGCGAATGAGATTTATACACCCACTGACGATACTCAAGACGATAATGTGCTTCCGTCTGATGAAGAAAATTTTCAAACGAAAGCCTCTACAAAGAAAAAATCATAGAATTAAATTGCAATTCAAATCTGAAATTTCCACACATTTATGTTCCTGAAACTAATTCCAAATTTATGATTGAAACTGGGAAGCAAAATTTTAACGCGGACGCTTCATCTAGAATTAGAGTTAACGCTATGCATTCCGATAATGAAAACGAATCTATGGTTGTTAATATAGGCGATAGAGACAATAGGCCAAGAACGCGCAACGACTCTAGTACAATTACTATATCAGAACGCGATTCTAGTGAAACGATATCTATTCCCGACTCTGAAACTCTATCGGTGCTAAGTTCTCCTAGAACATGTGATTACCCAGTCAGGTCACCATCTGTAACGTCAAAATCGGATACAGTTCATTCAGCTAATATAGTAGAATCGTCCGGTATATTACATGAAGCAATAGATACGAAACCAAATCAAATTTTAGTCTATACGTGGTTTAAGAACGAAATGCAAGTTCACGACCTTTCACGTGAAAAGCAAAAAGTAAGCGATAGGAGAGGTGGTGAAGATCAAATCAGTCTCCCTTCAGGAAAAATTATATTTGCGAAAGACGTTAATAAGCGAAAAAGCAAGGATAAGCCGCGATTCCATAAAGCTAAGGTTATAGGCCAAGGTTCAAGGAACGTTATACCGATAGAGATTGGTAAAAAGAAAACCATGGTCCCTATTAAAAATGTAAAACGCCTTCCGCGTTGCGGTGTTGGCTGATAGTGATGAAGTCCGCGCTGGCCCTTCAACTACAACCTCTTAAACATAACCGGAAATTTAGACTATAGTGACGCAATGAGATACGATTAACGATAAACTTACAGCTAAACTTGAAAACGATCAAATTATCATTAGAAATAAAATTACTTTAATATCTAAAATGCTCGATAGTTTTATCAATTCTACTGAAGTCTTAAATCAAAATTCTAATATATTAGATAAGCGTTTAAAAATTGTAGAATCTATGATTTAGGAATTAGCATCTAAGGATAATCATTGGGTTTATACTACTTATGTTGTAAGCCTTTTAAATTTATTTGTTAGTAATTTTCGTTCTATTTTTATAAAATTAGGAGAAATAGAGACTGCTCTAGCATTTAGTAAAGTATCCATATTACATCAAAGTATTATTAATTCTACTGAGCTGTTGCAACATTTAATTCTTATATCTCAAACTGAAAATTTAGTGTTTAAAGCGAGTGAGGCAAATTTAGTAAAACTAGAAGAAACTATTAATGTTAAATCGTATATTAAACAAAACCAGATTACGTTCATAATGGAGGTTCCAATTACAGATAATTATACTTATAACTATTACAAATTATACTCTATACCTATGTACCGTGAATCCGATAGTAATACCGTTTCCATTTTTCCTAAATATCCTTACCTGTTGGCAAAGGGGATGAAATACTTACCGGTCGTAAAACCGTGCCGATCGCTCGCTGCTGGAGAACAATTTCTATGCGATGAACAAAATCAAACGCCATATCCTGAAACTACTTGCATAGAACAACTGCTTAAATTTGAAGGAAACCCAATGCACTGCGAACAACAGCTAATCAATATAGAGAATGTGAGAATTCAAAGAATAACACCTATAAGTTGGATACTTTTCTCAAAATACAGAAATACTCTGACTCAAATTTGCAATGGTGATGTCAGCAAATATCCTGTCGTGGGCACATACATAATGACCATCGACGAACCATGTAGCATCGAGATCCAGAATATAACGATTCGCCCTCACCAAGTAATCACTGAGAATGATCCTGTAGAACCAACAAAAATTATAGTTTTGCCGCAATTACCTGTGAATAGAACTCCAATATTATCCAGTACACGTGTACTCAATATGCGAGGCATCAACTTGGACGAAGTTAAATATATGTCAACGATATTAAAGCAATCAGTGTTCAGTGATAGTGAAATGGTTAACAGTGAAAGAAATTTTAGATTCAGTGCTACTTTAGGCTATACGTCTCTATTTTTAATCTTTGTACTTGTAATTCTATTTTTACTTTACTTACTTCGTTATAAGATATTAAATGTAACATGTCTGCGAAATCATCGGATAGTTATTAAAAATGAACAAACCGATAATTTCGCACTTAAGGAGGGAGGAGTTACGCATCCACCCCAACCCTCTGTATTAGGTTGAGCAATAGCCTTCCGCTGGCCTCAGCAAGACCACCGGAGAGTTCTTGCAATTTAGCATAAGCGTTGCAGTTATTGAAAAACATTTATTTCGCAATAAGGTATCGATTGTATCATTGCATGTAATTCTGGCATTAACATTTGTGACTCCAAATCGTCCACTTGTTATAGTTAAGTAATAATTAAATAAGTTTAATTTTAATTTTATTTTATTTTTTTAAAAAAAGTCAAATCGCTCCCGCAAAGTTTAACTATCTTGAAACAGTAGACATAAACACCTAGGTAGGTACCTAATTCAATTATATTTATGAAATGATATTATCCCTATTTCTAGTATTTTAATAATGAGCCAAACATTTCAATTAAATTTAGATATAATATAACCCAAAAAAGGATAACAATATTTATTATGTACAAAAAAATAAAGCAAGTATACATTTTTAATAGGTACCTTACCGATTATGTCTGATCCATCTCTGACAATCCACTTTACTTCCAAACATTTTAATTTAAAATATTTTAAGAAACATTGAAAAATCGCACAAAAACTCAGTTTAATACTACACTCACATTTATTTACTTAATAAAAAATTTTCACATCTAGTTCCTCTAGTTCTTCGGCAAGTGATGTTAATAATTTTTTCACAAAGCACTACAAAACCACACAAATTCGAATTTCGAATATTGCCGCCAAAATCGAACTCACAGAAAAAAAATACAATTTTTTTCGAATCACGCACGTGTCTATGGTCACATCAATGCGTTCGGAAATGCAATAACAAATGGCGTACGGTAAGGGTTGTCGCGTCAAGGTTGATCCAATTACTTGTTAATACCTACCGTATGGGCGGTGACGCGCTGTAGCGTTCTATTAATTTTCAGACACCCCGCGTTCAAGTTTATAGGCTTTATATGGTATCTTTGGTCTAGTTATTACTATTGAACCGTATTTAAATACCACCAGTGGATATGGAAAATAGAAAACGGCTTATTATTATTGCAAAAGCATTAATTATTCTTGTAAAAGCTAGTGAAATTCTATGTCTTCCGGAACGATATTTCTTGGAACGATTAAGTAATAAGACATTTGTATGGTAGAGAAGACGTGGTATTTTACAAAATAAATTAAGTATTTAATTCATGAACTAATTGAAATTCACGATGTAAAAGGCAATATATATTAACAGCTTCGTTTTATTTATAAATAAATTAATAATTAATTGATGAGTTCATTAGTCACAAACTATAAGCACGTGTTAGAGCTTACTGGGTGTTAACGCGAAACTAAAGCTACTTTTAATTCACCATCGCGTATTTATGTTAAACAACACCTATGTTGATTCATCATGTTGCAGATTTGCTGTCATGTTGCTTGCAACACCAATTGATGCAGAATTAATAACCAATGTTGAAATATTCTCGCGCGATAAGCGACAAAAACAATTACTACCAACACCTCTGTTGTTGAGTGAGAGTGTGAGTTGATGACTCTTGTATCAATGTTCTCAACCGATAAGCAACTTACAATACAACAACATAATGTTGTTGTAGCAGTTGAGCAACAATGTCAACAATGTCAACATTGTTGCTCAACTTACTCATACGAGGCTTGATGGCCTTCTTGATTCTTCACAATCGAGAGCGTTGGCCCAACAAATGATCGTCGATGTTTACCGCCATTACGGCAGTAATGAAAAAAAACATCTACAATGACCACAATGACGGCCGATCATAGACATTTGCTCTACGCTATCGTGCTTGCCTCTACTCGCCCAACGCTGCCCATTGTGAAGAAGCCCGCATTAGACATCACTTACAGACATCACTGGTCATGGGTTTACTTGACTCATTTATCAACGTACTTGACATTTAGTTGTCTCTGTATGAGCAGCTTCTTCTCAATCTGTTCGATGGGGAACTGCGGCACCTCATAGGGCGCTGAGAGCTCGTTCGGGAGCTCCCGCGGCGCCTCCGCCCCGACAGCGCTGGTTGGGCTCTCGCTACCTGGGGATTGAAAGACAAATTATAGTAATTAAACACAAAAACTATTCAAGTATTTAATTTGACTTCAAAAAAGTATATTTTTCCCGTGTCACAATGTTAGTTGCCATACTCCTCCAAAATGGCTGGACCGATTCTCAGGAAATTTTCTGTGCATATCGGATTTGAGAATCGGCCAACATCTATTTTCCATACCCCTAAGTGATAAGAGTAAGACAGAACAACGTTCGCCGGGACAGTTAGTAATATCATAAATATATTGTGTTGGGCTTTGGGAACCTATTTAATTAATTTAATGTTAGATTTTTATTTGTTAATTTCATTGAATTGCTTTTCGACGTAGGTACTTATAAGAATTTTTATCAAGTCTATCAAGTCTAAATTGAACAAAATTTGCTTCAAAATAGGCTAATAACTACCAAGATTTTCTTCACTGATTCTTATAGCATCCTCATCGTAGCATTAAAAATTAAAATATTTCCCATAGTATATGGACACAAATTTCTAAACAAAATAAATCAAATTTCAACTACAAATCTATATATTACTAGCGGTCCGCCCCGGCTTCGCCCGTGGTACATATGAAAAATAGATGTTGGCCGATTCTCAGACTTACCCGATATGCACAGAAAATTTCATGAGAATCGGTAAACCCGTTTCGGAGGAGTATGCAGACTAACATTGTGACACGAGAATTTTATATATAAGACGAGAATTTTATATATAAGATGTACATATAATAAATCTGTAGAAGGGTCAATTCTGTACATTGAAAATATTGAAAAAATAAATAGCAGGGGGTGTTACTGGATCGATACCAAACCCAAATATGTGATTAAAAAAATTTTTGTCTGTCTGTCTGGCTGTATGTGAAGACATCACGTGAAAACTGAAAACTAACGGTTCGATTTCGATGAAACTTGGTATCATTATACCTTATTATCCTGGGCGTAAAATAGGATACTTTTTATCTTGGAAAAATACGTAGAAAAAAAATTAATCATAATTTTTCAGTTTTATCCATAGACGTTGTTCTGTAGAACCGCTAAAACACACGTTGCGTATTATTATAGGCCTAGCCGTATTTGGGTCCAATAGATATTTATAAGATGTCATTGTCAGAGTTAATGGAAATATAAACCATCCACGCGAAGACCAACATCCGCATGGACGGAGTCGCGGGCGGAAGCTAGTAACGAATATTCGCAGAAGTAATTAAATTTAGCACTCAACGCTCAACGCGATCCGTAAACCGAAGATTATCCAAAGCCGACGTAATTTAATTACTTATATTAATAAAAACTAACTAGGTACACTTACTACCTATAGGCTATAACACGATAGTCTTTCGAGGACATTTCATATGCCATAACTTGGCCATAACCTTGTTGTGAAAATCTCTGTGTTAAAATCTCTGTGTGAAAATCGCTGCGTGAAAATCTCTGCGTGAAAATCTCTGCGTGAAAATCTCTGCGTGAACATCTCTGCGTGAACATATCTGCGTGAAAATCTCTGTGTGAAAATCTCTGTGTGAAAATCTCTGTGTGAA
>CAJQZN010041065.1:45491-64801 GCA_907164685.1 Colias eurytheme | reverse complement strand
TTCATTTGACCCATATTTTTGTCCTATGCGGGCTTGTAGTCTACTAGCTGACTTGGCAAATTTTGTTCTATCGACATTCACTATCACCACTTATTACTAATAGTTAGTACTTGATATTTGTTTAGTGGTACGGTTAACAAAGAGAAGAAAACGAAACTTAGCATGAAGAACTAACCATATTATGTAGGTACCTACTTATTTAAAAATGGATCATGGATCATTTTATTTTAAATCATCTCGATATCAAATACGAATAAAAATTGAGCTCTTTATCATACACGATGACTGATAATGTTTAGCTGAAATGAGAAAAAATGCCCCCTGTGGAAGTGCTTGCGATTAGATTCCTGGTTATAATCAGATAAAAAGTTGTCAGTGTATTTTGACGTAATGACAAAATTCCTCAAAATTCTCAGATTATTTATCGATAGCGGACGGAGTACCTTGGAGCACTCATGCAGAGAGTTTATTAGATTTACCTGTATGTTTGTATGTGACCGACTCACTCAATTTTAACCCACTATACGAGCAGATTTAGACCGCCTCTTTGGTACAGTGGTTGACGCGTGAGCGTATCACCGAGGGGTTCGATTCCCGATGGAAACGAAGAAAAAAAATGTCTTGGCCTGGTAGGACACAGAAGGCTGATCACCTACTTGTCCCTAAAGAAAATCGATCAGTGAAACAGATGTATAATGCATCTGCCCCTTACCCCACTGGGGGACATGGGACTTCACTATACGAGCAGATTTAATTCAAACTTTGTATATCTACCTACTTATAAAGGACCGGAGACAATACAAAATTTTCACGAGTATAAGCGTGTTTTTTAGTTTTATTACGATTAGAAACACGCGTCTTTCGCATTTTAAAATCCCGCTTCATGACATAGAGATAGTATATACTACGTCTTCATGATCGTTTTTTTTTCTTAAATTGATTTTTCATTGTAGGTACTTAAATGCATTCGAAATTCGAATGCTAATTCGAAAACGAATGCGAATTTCGAATGCAATCTGTAGGAATTTTATCAAATACTTACTAGCTGTCAGCTTCGCCTGCGTGGAAAAGATAAATTTTCATGGTACAAACTTTCATCCCCTATTTGATCCCCTTGGGGGATGAATTTTCTAGAATCCTTTCTTTGGGGACGCCTACGTTATGACATCTACCTGCATGCCAAATTTCAGCCCGATACGTCCAGTGGTTTGGGCTGTGCGTTGATAGATCACTATATCAGTCACCTTTGAGTTTTATATATATATATATATAAGATTTATGAAGGAAATTTTTAAAATATTGTCCAGGAAAAGGATTCATTTATTTAAAGTAAAAAGCGTATTTAAAGCAAAGTAGGTAAATATATTTTTATTACGGAAGCCGAATAATTTTTGCATTCCACAAAGTAAACAATTTTTTTAATTTGGAATAACCATTTTATGAACCACAGACTACAAAATATAATATAGCACAGATTACGATTAAACATTACTTACGCAATACGCTGACAATCAGTTTTCCCGCCAACTCGTTTGCATGAAGTTGTGGCGCGTGATAATTAATTTAATTTAATTTAATAAATTATGATTACAAAGTTCATATTATCATAATGATAAAATATATAGGATTTGTTTGGTGAGTGTTTTTGGAATAATATAAATTAGGATTTTAAAAAATATGGATAGGTATGTTATTTGGAAGTATTAAATAAAAATTGCAGGTAGAATTTTTAAAAATTGACCTAACTACTAACTTTTATCACAATAATAGATAGTGTTAATTTAACAAGAATTTTGAAAATAGTTTTTCTTTATTCTTGTTATTTTAACTTGTTATTTGCTTTAATTAAACATTATGTTTACAAAGCTGTGCGAAAATTAAATACCTACTTACAGCGACAATAAAATTAATAATCATTATATAATATATTATTGTATTTTAGCCTAGAAGGCTAGGAAGTCTTAATCTTTTACAATTTACACAGTTTAATGATGCTAAAAATAACAATAAGTATAAATTTTATTTACATATTAGTAGTTACCTATTTATTAGTTACCTACTTATGATAATTACTGAAAGAGTTGCGTTTACCTAGTAACATCATAATAATAAATCATCAAATAGTTTACATAATAATATGTAAAGTATCACGGAATAGATAAAAATTGTAAGTACGATAGATAACATTTAAACCAGTTTGTTAATTATTATAATCATAATTTGATAGTGGATTTGTATACCTATCTAATGGTAAATTAAAGAAAATTCATAAACACGTTTAGTTACGAATTTTCTTTTCAGATGATATAGTTTAACTCGTGAGTCGCGAGATTGCAGTGTTTAGATTTTTACTAAAAGCTGACAAAAATATAATACTCTTAGTTATATTTTAATATAAATTCATAATAAATTTCTAATAACCATTCAATTATTTGAAAGAAGTTGTTTCCGTTTCTATAATAATTATATTAATTATTGTCTATAATAATTAATAATTATATTATAATTATATTATAATTATTAATTATTATCTATAATTATTATATAATAATTATATTATAGGAACTATGTATTACATATACAATTATTTTTCTATAATAATTATAGAAACGGAAACAAATTAACGAATTATTTCGATAACTAGGAACTAGCAGGACGTAGGTTTAAAATGAGATCAACAAAAATTAAAAATATGGAAATACTAGCTGAATTCTACAGACTATCACTGTCTTACCACAAAAAACTGTAGACAGCGTTTAACTTTAAGCGCGGGTTTTCTTTAATCTGGTTTTGTCGTAACTCGTATTTCACATAGATATATTAAAGTGACAAATCCCTGTATTAAAGTTAGACTGTGTTTAAATTGTTTTGTGGTTAAACCATTATTGTAGTCTATCTTCGTACCAATATGTATCCGATTCGTTACACAGAGGTGAAAAGCCAAATGCCTGCTGCCGGGATTTAATAGGTTTTTACAATTACATACTTATTTCTGATTATATTAATTCATTGTTTATGCAATTACTTACATAATATAAAAGTACGGAATGTCGATTTTGCAAGGGCAACATGTAGGTATTTGTGATTCATAATATTATATACTTAGGTAGGTAAAACCCACATCAGGGTTCCATTTCATACCTTTTTAGGAAGGAAAGCAATTTTTAAGTTACTTTTTCACTTAAGTATAGAAAAATAATATTTCTATTATCGACTCCTTAGAAACTACTAACCTAACTAGGTACCTACTTTGATTTTTACTTATGTTCTATCTTGAGTACATAGGTACCAAGTCAAATTTTTTATTGGTGGACACGTGCGTTGAAGCAAAATTCTTTCGATAATTCATATCTAATCAAATAAATATTTATCTTAATCGATGCATCAAACCATACTCAATGTCACTAAACATCATGATAATATATATGTACGAATAAATGAAAGTAATAAATGAGTACCTACATATATGTATATGTAGTACCTACCTAAACACCAGTTTCTAAAGACTGTTCCAAATTAATTTATAATAGTTACAAAAAAAATAGGCTTTTATACAGAACCCTCTGTTTTTAATTAGTTCAAACTTGATATACCAACATTTTTTAAGAGAACGGCAAAAGACAGAAGGCGAACTGCTTTCCGCTTTCGTTATTTACATGCAATTTTGACGTTTTCTTTTGATAATTGGTAAGTGTTGATAAACAACATAAACTTATTAGTTAGTAAAATGATTACCTAATACCTACCTGTTAGCAGTTAGATGATTTGAAAAACATTATTTAACTCACTATATTTAGTCAATAATATAGATTTTTTCAGTCTTGACAATGTAGACTATAACTACCTACATAAAATTTTCATGCTTACTTATCGTAGAAGTACGTAGGTACTTATATACTTTTAACATAATATAGCTTTCATTAGTTTCACCTGTATGTTTGTATGTAAGCGACTCCTTTAGACTCGATTTTCAACCAATTAATATCATTGACTTCAACGGACAGATTTAATTCAAACTTTGTGCACTTATCAAGGATCCGTGACAATACAATAATTTAATGAGATTCAGCATTTTTTTGACTATAGGTACTTATATGTAACCTACATACTTATTAAACACACTTAAAAATATCACATAACCAACCATTCATTTCGATGGACAAATCCTGAACATTCACATCTTTGAACGAATATTTTTAAAAGTATTTTTATAAATTACGTATGTAACTAAACCAGTAGTACCTTTCTCCAATATTTTAATTATGTGGTCATGTTCAAGGTTCCGGTTGTTATGGCAATCTGGTGCATTGCCCTTATTAAGCTTTCGTAAGATTGAGATATGATTATTGTAATTAAATTAAATTATAAAGCATTCAGTAGGTATACCTAATTGTTACGAGGTCTAAACTAATAGGTACTTATAACATATCTAATGTAATTAATTCATTAATGAATTATAATATGCTATGAATTTTAAGCACTGTTTGCTATCAAAATATGATTATTCGCAACTCATTCTTAGACTAGAGTAGATAATTTTTGAAACAAAAAAAAAATCGCAGTCGGATGAAAAAAAAAATGTAAGGAAAAATAAATTACGGTCAATCCGAGTTCGGGAAGCGGGAGGGGGGAGCTTTTAAAAGAAAAAAATGGTTTCTCTCGATTTCCGACAAAACTACAAGTCCTATAGAAAAAAGTTCAATGGCAAAGTTGTAGGTAATTAAAAGTTCTACAACTTTTCTATTCACAATTTTTTCACTTAACCTCAAAATTTAGGTGAAAAATTTAAAAAACCAAGTTTTTGGTCTTTTATTTTTATCTACTTCAAAAATTTTTTTTTCTACGAAATTTAGTGGAAACTTACTTTATTATGTCCCAAATACACTGTGATTTATTTGATTGAAAATATTTATTTTTTCGCCTTATTTTGAATTAATACCAAAAAAACAACCTAATTTTCAATCGAAAAGTCACCCGTCAAAATATCAGCTTTTTTCAAAAACTTGGGGTGCCTTTTATTCATTGAAATCTCTACTTTCATATGGTGTAAAAAAAATAAACACCACCATAGTAAATGTTCTCAGGAAATGCATACAAACAGTGTGAAAATTAGCTTTTACTAAATCAGGCACACTTCTCCAAGGTATAAAAGATCGAAATTAGCCTTTGGTATATCACCTAGATATACCTAAACATCTATTCGGAGCAGATGCATCATGATGTTTTTGGTACTGCACCGAAAATTAATGTGCATCGACCTTGATCCTTTACAATTACAAGGCGAATAGTGTGTATAAGTATTATTTATTAACTATCGATCTCGTCGTAAAGGGAGTTATTTTCGTAATAAATAGGTAATCTATCGAGAATTGATAACACAACTATTCGTCTTGGCATTAAATATCGCGTTTAAATAACTGTATTATAATTTACATTGTTAATTAAATGAAAATATGATAATAAAATTTAATTATAAATTGTGACAACTATCGAGCATACCTAACTATTGGATTTTGGACCATATGATATCTATAACAAGCTTTCTGCCCGCAGCTTCACTCGCGTTGGCGCGGGCGTGGTAAAGTAAAATTCCTAGAGGAATTAAATGTTTTACCGAGATAAAATGTAGTCTAATATATGTTATTGTCTAGCATTCTATCTTCATACACAAAAAAAATTCCCTTCTTGTGATTTGAATTGAGAAGACATGATTATAATTTATAATCTATATACTAACATTAAAAAGCTGAAGAGTTTGTTTGCTTGCTTGCTTGTAGGCGCTAATCTCAGGTACCTACGGGTTTGATTTGAAAACTATTTCACTGTTAGATAACGAGGAACGAGTCTGTCCATGTAACGAGGAAGACTATAGCTATATATCAATAGGAGCGGAGCAATGCGGGTAGAACCGCGGGGCTAAAATAAGCCATTCGTTAATTACCCACTATAAATAGGATTTCACGGTATCTTTATATTCATTGTTCTCAAATTATTTACGAGTAACAAAACTCTTATCCCATAATATGATGCTTTATTATGCAGTAGATTTGTCTTATTGTTTTTATTTTTCTTGTGTGCGAAATCTCAAAGTAAAGCTTATTCAATGTTTATATATGTATTTGTGGAGATCTATTTATAATCATAACTACATATTTAGGTATTATTGAGTAATCTGTGGTATACTTAAATGTTGTATTTTCTTAAAAAGACGCTGAATAATAAAGATATTATATTTATTTAATTCAAGTAATCTTTATAGTGGAGGATTGTAAGGTGTTGTCATCTGCTAAATGGAAGATACTTTTAATTAATTATACGTATCTATTATTGACTAGCTGCGCTTCGCGGTTTCACCCGCGTGGCTCCGCTCCTGTTGGTCTTAGCGTAATGGTATACTTATAGCCTTCCTCGATAAATGGGCTATCTAACACCGAAAGAATTTTTCAAATCGGATCAGTAGTTCCTGAGATGATATGAGTATTTTTCGAATTTTAACAAAATAAAAAATAAATAAAATAAAATAAGAAGTTAAATTTCAATTATTTTAAATTAGCTACAAGTAGTTGTAGTTGCGTCATCAAAATCGTTTCATTTTTAAATTAAACGTTAATTATAGAATATACCGGCATCACAACCGGCATGAAGAATAACCAATTAATAAAACAATTACCTATTATAACGATAAAAAGAGTCCTTGATTATATTTCAACATAAATAAGTTTTTAGTTTAATAGTTTCAAGTATTTCCATGAATTAATCGAGTTAATCATGTTTCTATATTTCAGTGTGCTAGTCGTGTTGGCGGGAGCAGAGCGGCGATTTCCTGATGGTTTTAAATTCGGCGCGGCCACCGCAGCTTATCAAGTTGAAGGCGCTTGGAATGTTAGCGGTAAATACAATATGCAATAATAATAATAAAATTCTTTATTTTTGCCTTCATAAATCAGTCACAATATTTTCGTTGTGAAGGACTAATGGACTAGGTAGTGTCTAAAATAGGTCGTATAAAATATATATTAATATTATAAAAAAGAATGATCATTCATTTGTCTAGCAACTCGATCGATTTTAATTCCTAAAGCCTATACTATTGTTATTGTATCTTTACCATTAAGTACCTAATGAAGGCTATTTTATCCTGAATAAACTCGGGGAAGTTACAATACGTAACTGTTAGAGGGAACATTAATTTCTTCTTATGGCATAAATATAAATGTTTAAGTACCGAATTTACTTATTTAAACTATATACATATTATATCTATTTTTAAATGTATGTGTCCATAATAAACGTATTTCTTTCTTTCATTAAGTTTTCAGGGAAAATAACGCAAATCCTGTAAAAACATGTTTCAGGATGAGTTGTAGATATTATTATTTGCATGTGTATATAGGTAGATAAGTTTGTAATATTATGTATGGTCGTGATAATTTATAATATTATTTACTTATCATCATTTATCTTCCTAACCGTTGAATAGATTTACATGATATAAGATATCGTTAGATTCGTCTTGATAACCGAAGTATTCTTATAAAAACAATGTGAGAAGATAAAAATGAGATAACAAAGCAAAAAAAAAAAAGACGGGTTGCACTGGGGGAGTGCCGGCAGAAGTGAAAACTTGATTATTAACGTTGAGCATGTTTGATATCCATCCGTCTTACGCTTTTTCGATCAGGTCACGTGTCCTGACGCGAGTTTAAGATTTTATACCCATTACAGAAAAAGTGCTCACCGCCGCTAAAGAAGTTTTCACTTCAAAAATTCGCCCGTGGCTTCGACGCGTTGTCAAATGAAAACCTCCATAGTTCCGTTCCCGTGGGATTTACGGGATAAAACCTATTCTATGTCCTATCACAGATCTCTAAAATTCAATGGTTTAGGCGTGAAGAAGAGACAGACAGATTTTCTGTCGCATAATAAATTATAATGTTAGTTAGGATTGAATCTGTAGACTGTTGGTAACGGTAATGTAACATAATAATATGTCCAGAAAGTTAAAAATTGAAGTTTTTAAAAAGTCATCTGCAATAATAATTTATTCAGTTTAATTATATATCTATAATTCATGTTTGTTATTCATATTATAACTATAAACTTCGTATGACATAAAATATATCCATTGCACCTAATTGTTTATTATTCTCCTTGTTATTCCGATAAGGTTAGATACCCATAATTAAATTAACTTTAAATATTGATATTACATATAAAGTAGTTTAGCTCGTACAAGTTATCTTAACCTTAAACGAGGTTAGATTTCGATTACATTAATTAGTAATTACAATAATTTCTGTCAACGTTTGATAAGTTGTGTAAATAATGCTTAGAAATTAGAATAAATGAAAGTTTTATTTTCCTTTGAATTAATTAAAATTCTCCTTATTTTTGTTCATTTCTTTAATTTCCTTATTATGTTCAGTAAAAGGAAACGATCAATGTGGTCTTTGATTTTTTTTTTTTGATAGAATAAATTTATGTCAAAATTAAAGAGCAGTCAGGATTATATAAAATACTAGTTTTGCCCTGCGGTTTTAACCACATTGCTTCGTTAAAATTGGTCTTAGGTATCTGGGTATGGGCTATCTAACACTGAAATAATTTTTCAAACAAACAAACTCTTCAGCTTTATATTATTAGTATAGATGTAGATCATGTAGAATGGAATAGAGTTTCCTCGGAATTGTTCATAGGGCTCCATTATATTGATGCTTTTACCTCAAAATTCAAAACATAATCCTACTATCCTATTCTACTTTCTACTATCCATACTAATATTATAAATGCGAAAGTAACTCTGTCTGTCTGTCTGTTACTCAATCACGCCTTAACTACTGAACCAATTTGCATGAAATTTGGTATAGATATATTTTGATACCCGAGAAAGGACATAGGATAGGTTTTATCCCGGAAATCCTACGGGAACGGGTTTTTCTTTGAAAACGCGGGCGAAGCCGCGGGCGGAAAGCTAGTAATATTATAAATGCGAAAGTTTGTGAGATGCAGGATGTGTGTGTGTTACTCTTTTCACGCAAATACTACTGAACCGATTACAATGAAATTTAGCACACATATAGAGGGTAACTTGGATTAACACATAGGATAGCTTTTATCCCGGAAATCCCACGAGATCGGGAACTACGCGGGTTTTTCTTCAAAAAGGCGGGCGAAGCCACGGTTGGAAATCTAGTAACATAATTCGGTCGGTTGTTGTTAACGCCATTGAGATATACATATGGAGACGACACCGCCTACATCACTTATGTTCCGCTCAACATACGCCATATGGCGTAACTGCACGCTCATTTTTTATTTGTTTTAATGTGAAACGCATCAAATATGCCTTCGTGTGTGTTACGATATTGCACAAATAATACAAATAATACGGAAAAGTGCAAAGGAATAACTTTCATCGGTAAGTAACTAACTAGATAATAATTTTTAAAACTTATTTAGAGCAAAAAAATGGCGCACAGATTTTGTTCGTGGTGTCTCCTCCATACGTAGTAATATTATCTCAATGGTTAAAAATTCAAAATTCAAATTCAAATTATATTTATTTGCAAGAATGTAGAATTACAAATTATAGATGTTTTTAATTACAATATTATGTGGCTAATACATTCTACCCATTGATTGGGTGTGCAAATATTGAAAAAGAAAGTTGATTAGTCTAATTATTTAAATGTACACACAACGCACGCATTCACGCGCAACGCTGCGTGGTGCGTCACAGTGTAATCGTTTACGTTGTCACTGGTTGTGTGGTAATTGGAGACATTGTTTATTGCTTATTAGATGCAATGACTGATTGGTTGCAAATTACTGTTTAAAATATTATGATTAATAAAAAATATTAATCTAATTTCTTTGATATTGCACCCTCACTTTATTAATGTTTATTGTTTTCTTATACTTTCATGTGTATTGTTTATTGCGTCAAGCTGTACCGCAAACTTCTATGTAGGTCTTCTTTCAGGCATCAGTTTCTGAACATTATTATCTACGTTTTTTAGTATTATAAAATAAGTATATAAAACTTAACTACTAATGCTGTGAGGAAGAAGATGACTATTCCTATATATGAATCAGTCAATCCTTAAATGAGTGTTATTTATGGATGTGTTTAATTTTTTATCTCTTTTGAATTGAAAATGTTAATTGTCTTAAACATTTGCGAAATTGTAATAGTAATTATGTATATAAATATTGTGTCTGAAATGAAGATCTATTTTTTATTGTTTACGTTTCAGATAAAACACCCAGCATATGGGATACATTCGCCCACGAACAACCACACGCGATAGCCGATGGTTCGAGTGGTGACGTTGCTTGCAATTCGTATAACAAGTGGCGGGAGGATATAGAGCTGGCTGCCGAGTTGGGATTGCATTTCTATCGGTACGATATTTTGTCGTGTTGTGTAGGGGGTATGAAATTAAGTATATTTGAGGCCCTATTGGCACGATATTTTATCGTGAGGTGAAAGTGGTCCTGATGGAAATGATGTGATAAGTCAATTTTGTTAGGTACGAGATGATCAAATATTATTAGAATCAAACATCATTCTACATCCTAATCAACAACTATAATTATGTATACGTATGAATCGTTGAGCTAATTTTAACGTACTGATTATACAGCCACTTATTTATACAAAGTAAATTGTTTTAGGTGTTCTAATGCAGTGAATATTTCTTAAAAGAACTTTCCTTTGTTTACTGAGGCAAATTTTACTTACTTTAATTACGTTACAGAAATTGGAAAGAAGCTAGGCACGTAACTATTTAAATCTAGTTATACGCTTTTCTGATTACTGAAGTGGCTGAATGCATTATCGAAATAAAACTACAAATGTGCGTCTGTACAACTTTATTTATTGAAATTACCACTTCTACAAAACTACTCAATATCACTGGAAGACATCCCTGTCTTACAGTTTATTTTTTCCAGATTATCAATATCCTGGCCACGATTGCTGCCAAATGGTTTTACCAATATTATAAGTGAAGATGGCACGAGGTACTACAACGATCTCATTGATGGATTACTGGAGAAGGGAATCGAACCTGTCGTCACATTGTACCATTGGGATCTGCCACAGAACTTACAGGATTTAGGTATTTGTCTGGAATTAATACGGTTGATAGATCTTTGAAAAGTCTTTAAAACGTCTCATCGATATTTTGTTTTGGAATAATTGTTTTGCTAATTAACGTAAAATCTTAAATTTAGTTAGAACAAAGAACGTAAAAGCGATAGATTAAATAAGACAAAATTTTTATTTTGACTCACTTTACAATTTCAATAATTTACGAAAATTCATTTTTATTAACGAAATACCTCGTAGTTCAGGGCCGTAATATCGTATCATAAATCTTGGATAGGTATAACGTTTTCTTATAATATTTTCAGTCACCAAATAATTATTTAACAATATAATCACAAAAAGAAAAGAAAATAAGCCTATATTCATATTAAAAACGTATTATTCCTGTATTCCAGGTGGCTGGACGAACCCCCTTATCGTAGGTTGGTTCAAAGACTACGCAAGAATTGTGTATACTCTCTTTGGAGATCGAGTCAAAACCTGGATAACAATCAACGAACCCATAGTTATATGTGAAGTGGGTTATACCATGGGTTCATTCGCCCCTGGTATATCTAGCCCTGGTATTGGCAGTTATTTGTGTGGAAAGAATATTTTAATGGCTCATGCTGCTGCGTGGAGAGTATATGATGAAGAGTTTAAGCCGAAATATCATGGTAAAGAAACTTTTTTTTATATTCGATGTTATAAATTGATTAGTATCAACCCGTATTGATACGCAAAGTGGAATATACCATAGGTATGTTTGCTCCAACAATACCTTTTTAATATTTAAAACAATGAGTAGACATTTTTAGACATTTTTCTAATATTTTGTAAAATATTTTCCCATAACAACGTAAAAAAAAAATGGTTAAGTCTGTAAAGTCGGTTTACTGACGATAGTTGAACGTGACAACGTCCGATTGTGCTTCTTTGTCGCTCTTTCCGCGCTCTCGCTTGCACTTCAAGCCTTACATGGAACGCCTCAGAGCGAGGTAACGCCGCATGAGTCATGTTTTTTCGTGCGTGCAGCCGGCTCTATCGAATTATAAGACGTTGTCAACTTGTCACGTCAAAAAAAAAACAATTACATCTTGGCATAAAATTTGATAATTGATATTCTTTTCAAGATGTTGCATATTTATAGATTTTATTATTTGTCATTTAAATCATAGCTGCAAATAATAAAAATGGTATTTAAATTTGTCCTTTAAGGTAAAGTATCCCTAACAAACCAAATATTTTGGATGGAGCCATATTCCGAGGAGTTTATAGAAGAAGCTGAATTCACAATGCAGTACGGAGTAAGTATTTTTATAACTATTTACATGACGAACGACTAACGCATATGAAGCGATAAACGCAACGTTGCCGCACCGTACGATGAACGCATGTTGAGCGATAGACGCAACGTTGCCGCACCGTAGACGCAGTTTTTGTGAATGCTTGCATCCTTCGTTTCTACGCATGCATTCGTATTATAATCTTCAACTGATGAAACGTGGGCATGACATTTGTATTCCATTATTTTTATATTATATTCTTTTTCTCGAGGATTTTTGTTATATAACATAACAGTAATATATGACAAAAAAGCATGACGAGTGTACAAATAGCGTTTATATTTTTTAAATAATCTTCAACACAGACAAGAATGTAGACGGTAAGTAAAACTAGATTTGTTTTATTATATTACAGGCAGGGATTTATTCTCACCCTATTTATACGAAAGAGGGAGGTTGGCCGCCAACTTTTGAGAAATATATCGCGGAAAAGAGCAAGAGGGAGGGATACCCTAGATCCAGGTTACCTGCTTTTACGGAAGAAGAGAAAGAGTTTGTTAAAGGTAAAATATATTTCGTCAAATTTGTTTGAATATATTTAGTCAAGTTGTTTCAATCTTATTATTTATAATTGATGCAGTAAAAGTACAGGGTGCAATTTTAATAGATTTTAGTCGGTTCGATTCTCGAGTGTGTTATGCGAATGTTCTAAAATCATAGACTGCAGTTTTCTATCTTTTCAAAACAGTAAAATTTTCTATCTACAATATGAAGGGTATTTACTTTACCAGCACGTGGCATTACAAATTTCCAGCTTATGTAAAAAATCAAGACAATTTTTACACACGGCACGATCTGATCCCACACTAAGCTTTCGCTTGGGTTATGGAAACCAGATGGCTGATAAACATACATAATATGTATATAATATTAATTAAATACTTATGTAGATAATTAACATCCAGACACAGAGCAAACATCTATGTTCATCACATAAATATTTGCCCTGGGTGGGAATCGAACCCACGACTTCTGGCTTGAAAGGCAGGGTCACTACCAACTAAGCCAACCGGTCAGTCAAAAGAGTAATATTTTATATCTACAATATTAAGGGTATTTACTTTTCTCGCACGTGGAATTACAAATCTATCCTGTATATAGTTTTAAAGTGAAACTTTTATTACATTGTCTCAAACTTTTTGGTCTGTGTAGCGCATGTCGCGTGACGGTCGGCTGCCGACTAAAGCAGTGTTCGGAACCGTACGATAATTATCGTACAAATACGATAATTTTGTGCCTAAGTTTCACTTTTACCGTGGTTTCATAAAACCACACAACATTTTTTTGTTAAAAATAAACAATAACACGATCACACGCAGGCACACACGACTTCTACGCAGTGAACCACTACACGAGCCGGTTAGCTCGTTCTTTGCAGCCGGGCGAAACGGCCGGCTTGTGGCCGATGTTCGGTGCGGGAGAGATAGATGTATTTCTTGATGTTCATCCCGATTGGCCGCAAGCAGCTAACAGCTGGTTTTTCGTGAGTGAAAAAAATTAATAGTAAAAGTATTTTACTCGGGTCAATTTTCTAGATAATTAATTTAGATGTCACTTTTTAGGTTAAGTTATGAATAAACAATTTCGCGTGTGACCTTTGCAGCTTAAGATATATTTAAACAATTTTACGTATCTCTTTTGCAGCTAAAGATAAAATTAAACAATTTTACATATCAATTTTGCAACTAAAGATATAATTAAACAATTTCATGTATCACTTTTGCACCTGAAGATATAATTAAACATTATCTATAAATCAAATAATTTTATTTATTTGACGTATTTAACATAATTAAACAATTCCACATATCTTCTTTCTAACTAATAATAAATTTCAGGTAAACCCTCCAGGTCTACGCAAATTGCTAGTGTGGTTGAAGAAAAACTACGGTGACTTGGAATACATGATCATTGAGAACGGTTATTCTACAAGAGAAAGAGATCTAAATGATTCTAAAAGAATACAGTATTATCAAGACCACTTAGAACAAGTAAGTCTTTACAATGACTTTATATTTGTAAACACGTTATATTACATACAAATTACAAACTTAACTTAGGTAATTATTTAATAGAATCTATCCAATTTTGATTTTTATAATTAACAAAGTGTACACATTATTTTCCTATTATCTGTACTTTATGTGTCTCTATTTCTTTTGTGTGTGCTATAAATAATTAAATAAAAATAAATAAAAGTGAACCTACATATTCATGTTGGAAGCCCCTATAAGATTGATTATTTTCACATATTACCACAAATCCAAAAACTATTTGATATGACAAAACAGGAAAAGCACAATATTAAAGCACAATACTGAATTGTTAATACACATACTTGTATATAACTTTTTCTACAAACAGACATACTTACAAACAACGTTAAAACGCATTGCGTAACGCGATCAATGCGGTTGTAGGAAACGCTGTCTATGCGTTTTTCCACATGTGACTTACAAAATATATAGTTTATATAATGTATGTTTTTTGGCAAATAAATTAATTTGAATTTATAGCGTGAGGTATTATAATCTATATTATATACTTATATTTAAAGGTGACGAGTTTGTTTGTTTAGTTGAACGGTCCGCGGTCTAATCTCAAGAACCGTAGATAGTTCTTTTTTATATTTCCTGGTTTAATGAAATATTTTTTTTAGTATTGGATAGTCAATTTATCGTTGAAGGCTATATTATGTCTTCTGGCAAAGACCAACAGCAGCGTAGCAATGCGGGTAAAACCGCGGGGCACAGCTAGTCTATTACCTTTATGTAGCATAAAGTTTAAATGGCTATATAGTAGGCCAGAGTCCAGCCGTGGGAACGTATTTAAGGGCTGATGTAGGGCTGATGATGATGAGCCGTAGTTTAAAGTAATTTTAGATCTTTTATTATTGCCTGATATAAATATTACTTTAAAATGTTATTCAAACGATTTTTAAGTAAACTTCGGTTTCCAGGTGTTGCTTGCAATACAGGACGGTGTGAATGTAACAAGATATACAGCATGGACTCTGTTAGATAACTTTGAATGGACTGATGGTTACACGTAAGTTATTTTGTGTAAAATGTAAAAAATATGATTTTAACTTAAAGTTAGGTTCGCAGTGATCCTAGTAAACTTATAGAAAATCTATTAGATTTTAATGGGAATCTTCTTTTTAAAATAACTAATGCAACAATACACAAAAAATAAATAAAATGTTAAAACAAATAACCAAATGGCTACCTTGTAGCCAGATAGCGATCTCTTCCAGACCACGTTAAGTATGATAATATTATAAAGAGTAAAGATAATGTTATAAAAATAGGTTTTTCTTAATTTCCAGGTCTAAATTTGGTTTAATCGATGTGGACTTCAACGATCCTTCCCGGAAGAGAACATTACGCGACTCCGCCCTGTTTTACAAAAAAATTATTGAAACACACGAATTGGACGATAGTAATACTATAAATAATTATTAGTAAATATTAATATATTATGAGTATTAGTTAAGTGTTGAATAAAATTTTGTTGATTTTCAGTTGTTGTTTTCTTTAACCACTTTTTGAATTAAAATTGCGATACATTGACATTGCCTTTCTTTTATTAATTGCATTTAACTATGATCCAATTATAAGTGTACTTTTAAACTTAGAGTATAATAAAAAATCTTACCGCCTTCATCCCTTGCGCCTTCAATTTGATAGGCAGACGTACTTACTCCAAATTAAAAATCGTCGTGAAAGCGATCACTGACTGCATTACAAGTTACCAAAAGGCTGTGAAAGAAAAATTATTTGTTTAATTAGTAAATAATACATATATATATTTACTTTATGACGATGTATGTAAAAAAATGTCTCGGCTGACAGGATACAGAAGGCTGATCAGCTACTTGGCCCTAAATAAAATCGATCAGTGAAACAGATGTAGGTATGCATAACGCATCTGCCCCTTACCCCACTACGGGGACATGGGACTTCCCTTATAGTTTTATAACCGGTTGAAATTTTATCATATTAATGAAGTTATTTTTCAAGACGAATTAAAATAATTAGTGAAACAAGTATAAAATTTAATGTTTATAAAGAAAAGAGGCATATTACGAAAAAATATTCGGATACTAGAATGAACTTCCACAAAATATATTACATTAAATAATAAGGTAGTAAAATAACTTCTATAAAATATTTTTGAATTATGCATACTCCATCCTTTGTTTTCCATCTAATAGGTCGTCGTCGTCGTTGTCGTTTCAGCCGTTCTTGCCATCTTCACTGATGTAGATTGAAAACCCTGATGGTAATAATCTTGGCCAGGATAGAGATTCCTGGAAATATATTATACTAGTAGCTCGTTTCATTCTCTTGTAAATCTAGAGTCTAGATAATATAATAATATGCTAATTCCGATAATTGTTTCTGTGCCAAATTAAATCCGGAACTGATACTGTTGAAAGAGTTACAAACATGGATCATTTTTTTCATTCATCATTATGCACTTATAAACTAGCAGTAAAATGATTCAATTGCATTTTTATTCACTTCATTTGAATATAGTCTGAGGAACTAGTAATATCGAAAAAAATCTTTCATAAAGATGTACGAAACATGGAGCACTTTATGAAAATACGCATTAAGCAGTTATGAGTCCACATATAAGTAAATGTTTATAGTTTCTGATCTTACTTATAAAAATGAAAACCTAAATCAGCTGCGATTTGTATATCTTCCCGCCATTGGTATAATATGAATTGGAAGCGATATCTATTAATTGGATTCATCTGATATAGCTTTAGGGTGCTATGTACCCGTATATTCAATGTACTCTGTGGTGCTATGTGTATAATTGTCCCAAATACTTACTCTGAGATTTTTCTATAAAAATTGTATTTAAAGTAATGGGCTCAATTAAAATAATCGCATTCTGAAAAAAAGTGTCGTCAGAACATGTTTTGAAGGGCATAAAACTTTAGTTCAAAGCGTTTCTTAAAAATAATTCGTTCTTTCTGACAAGATTATTTTTAGGGATCTTATTTTTTTCCAATACCACCTTCTCACTTTCACTTTATCACTACTACTACGGTCTACGTAATTTTACTTATTCAATTACACTTCTAGAAGCGCTTTTGAATCGTCATAATACAGTTAACCACTTAGCAGCGGTTCGAAAAGCAGTTTCAGTTTCAGTGCCTCCGCTTTTGTTGGTCTTATCGTGATGTTATAACCTTCCTCGATAAATGGGCTATCAAACATCGAAAGAATTTTCCAAATCGGACTAGTAGACTAGTAGGAACAAAAAAGTGATGGTTATTTTCAAAAGTGTGTAAAATAGTATATTTAATACCTTGTACATATTTACAGAATTTATGATTAAGAATTAAAGTTTTATTAGAATTCTCTGCAGGGTGCAGTTCTTTACTTTACGAAATGGAGTTATAATTTTTTGCAAAAAAAACAACTGAAAATCAACAAAATTTTATTCAACACTTAACTAATACTCATAATATATTAATATTTACTAATAATTATTTATAGTATTACTATCGTCCAATTCGTGTGTTTCAATTATTTTTTTGTAAAACAGGGCGGAGTCGCGTAATGTTCTCTTCCGGGAAGGATCGTTGAAGTCCACATCGATTAAACCAAATTTTGACCTGGAAATTAAGAAAAAACTATTGTTATAACATTATCTTTACTCTCATATTACTTATAATATTATCATCTTAGAATAATTACACATAGAAACCAAGTCCGCGCGCCCATTTTGAAGCACCTTTATTGGAGCCATAAATGGCTCCAAACGCCGGGCCGCTACGTGAATGCAAGCCGAACGTGTCTCGCGAAAAAAAATTATTATGACGGTTTGTGCAGTCAAATTGTTTCACAACACATCTGAAAAGCAAAAGAAATGTGATAACATCACTTTTCACAGGTAAGCTTTCAGAATTTCATAGTATTTTGTAGTTAAATAAGTCAAAATAAATACGTTCCAATTCTATACTCAGTGTTGCCCGATTGTGAAAATATTTTCCCATTTTAACTGACTAGTTAATTTTAAAACAGTTGTTATTGCTGTTTTTTAATAAAGGTGTTTGTGTTAAGATATCATATGGGTACCTGAAAATGTGTTACTTGAAAGTTGAAAAGTAAACGAACTTTTTTTTCACACTTGTTAAAATGACAACATAATATAAGAGTATTGCGTGTTGTTGTTCAAAGGATTCCTACCGACCCTGTTATTGCTGACAAGTGGGTGAAAAATATAAGGCTTAGTCGTGGAGAAGTATATTGGAAGCCAACCAAAAATACACGAACATGTTCGAAACATTTTGAGAATGAAGATAAGTACATGACACCGGGTGGATTGTGTAGATTGCGTCGAAATCTAAAGTAAACCAACTTTAATTACAGAGTAAAAAAACATAATTGTATACAATTCTTAAAATAAAAATTAATTTTCTTATAAGTGTTGTTGTTTTCTTTTATTCGTTATAAAAAATAAACATTCCCGTATAATAAAAACTTTAAATTACCATATCCACACTTTATCAAACACCTATTTATAATAATTGCCAAAAACAAATGGTTATCAGCGACCGAATGATAACCCCACTTTCGGGCAAAATGGACCGCCACTGACAACATTACACAAGTTTATGTGTGCGTGTCGCCGAGCGTGAGCACGTAATCGTCATCTCTGTGTGAACCGATTTAGTGCGTCACTTTTGAGATGGCGCTTGTATGAAGACTATCTTTCTATGTGTAATTATTCTAAGATTATCATATTTAACGTGGTCTGGAAGAGATCGTTATCTGGCTATAAGGTAGCGTTTTGGTCATTTGTTTTAACATTTTATTTATTTTTTGTTGTTTGTTGCTGTGGTATTA
>CAJQZN010041065.1:20107-45481 GCA_907164685.1 Colias eurytheme | reverse complement strand
TTTAATTGTATCTTTAGCTGCAAAAGTCATACGTTAAATTGTTAAATTATCTTTAGCTGCAAAAGTGACACGTCAAATTGTTTAAATATATCTTAAGCTACAAAGGTCACACGTGAAATTGTTTATTCATAGCTTAACCTAGAAAGTGACATCTAAATTAATTATCTAGAAAATTGCCCGTGTAAAATACTTTTACTATTAATTTTTTTCACTCACGAAAAACCAGCTGTTAGCTGCTTGCGGCCAATCGGGATGAACATCGAGAAACACATCTATCTCCCCCGCACCGAAAAACGGCCACAAGCCGGCCGTCTCGCCCGGCTGAAGAGAGCGAGCTAACCGGCTCGAGTAGTAGTTCACTGCGTAGAAGTCGTATGTGCCTGCGTGTGAGCGTGTTATTTTTTATTTTTTTTTCAAACTATATACAGGTTGATATTTGTAATTCCACGTGCGAAGAAAATAAATGCACTTAATATTGTAAATAGAAAATTTTACTCGTTTGAAAAGACAGAAAATTGCAGTCTATGATTTTAAAACATTGGTTTAACACACTCGAGAATCAAACCAACTAAAATCTGTTAAATAAAATAACTTGACTTAATATATATTCAAACAAATTTGACTGAACGTATCTTACCTTTTACAAACTTTTTCTCTTCTTCTGTAAACGCAGGCAGCCTGGATCTTGGGTAGCCTTCTCTTTTGCTCTTTTCCGCGATATATTTCTCAAAGGTCGGCGGCCAACCTCCCTCCTTCGTATAAATGGCGTGAGAATAAAATCCTGCCTGTAATACAATAAAATAAATCTAGTTTAACTGACACTACAATGTAGACGGTAAGTTGAACTGGACAAGAAGAGACAAGAATGTAGACTCTACATTCTTTTATCTGTGTTGAAGATTATTCTAACAATATCAACGCTATTTGTACAATCGTCATGCTTTTTTGTTATTTATTACTGTTATGTTGTGGAACAAAAATCCCCGAGAAAAGAATGTAATATAAAAATAATAGAAAAAGGTCATGCCCACGTTTCGTCAGTTGAAGATTATAATAGGAATGCTTGCGTAGAAACGCAGAATGAAAGCATTCGCAAAAAAACTGTGTCTACGGAGCGTCTGCCGCTCGTCATGCGTAATTAGTGCGGAGTGGCAACGTCACGTCAATCTCGTGTCATGCGTTAGTCGTGCGTCATGTGAATAGTTATAAAAATACTAACTGCGTACTGCATTGTTAATTCAGCATCTTCTATAAATTCCTCGGAATGTGGCTCCATCCAAAATATTAGATTTGTAAGAGATACTTTGCCTAAAAAGATAAGATAACATCAAATACTCATTTTATTATTTGCAGCTGTGACAATTGACAAATAATAAAATCTGTAAAGATTCTGCAATCTTAGAAAAAATAACAATTATCTTTAGGCAAAGTTTTGATTAATAACATCCATTAAATATTTGAGAAGTACTGTTATTTTTGAGGTTTTTAATGTGATGTCGTAAATAATTACATTTTTTCCGCTTACATTGCAAACGCAGGCTGAACCCCACGAGTTTTATCAAAATAATGTACCTACTAAGTATTGTACACATTGAAAATGTCTACAGAAAAGTCTGTGATGGTATATGTCTATCTCTTATGGATAACCCACAATAACTTTTTTGTCATTTACTTTTTACGACAGATAATGGCTAATTTTCGAAGCGATTTTAACCAATACAGCATTACTCCACTATGTCAAACTTACGTGCTGGCCACGGCTATAGCGAAAATTCGCGCGGCGCGACTGGCGGCGCGTCTTGCGAATGAATCAAATGTATGGAAATGTACTGGGCATGCCACGCGCAGCGGCGACCAGCGAGACGACCGGCGAATTTCCCCGAGCGAATCGCGCGGCACGACTAGCGATCGAAACAAATGTATGAGTTATTACGGCGCAGGCCACGGAGTCGAGCGGCAGACGCGGCGACTACTCCCGGAGCGAACTTAATTTAAAATAGTTTGTTTTTTTTTTCGAGAAAATGGAGACGGAAGCTTTTATTGCAGAAATTTTAGCTAGACCAGCTATTTGGAAGTCTAGCCACCCGCAACATAATTTTTCATCATGCCTATATTTTTCATATTTTTGGTGGAATTCTCCGTCTGTAACACGATTTCTATTTAATTCGTGTACTCCACTATATCTTCCAAACATTAAATCTTGAGCAAAAAAGCTGCTACTCTCCAAACAACGTCGGGCTAACTTTGATAAAGCCATCTCGTCTCCTCGTCTACACTGGTCGCGGCGGCGAACGCAACTGCCCGTGGCGTGCTTACCGCGCCGCGCGAATTGCCGCGCCGCCAGTCGCGCCGTCGGTCGCGCCGCCGGTGTCCGTGGCCAAGGTGTTATGTATGAATTCAAATAAAGATTTTATTTATTTATTTATTTATTACTCCATAACCAATTAAATACCTTGAATACATTGCTCATTTAATATAGATCTATATGGCCCTTATGATTTAAGTGAATATTTTCTAAGATATTACAGATTTAAAAATTGCGGGACGTAGCGTTTGCGGCGTTACCGGCTGGCCCCCCGGTGCGGCAAGAGCGTGTTCACAGTTTTTCTTTAGTGTATTTAGTATCAGCATTGCACCCGTGCGAATCCGGGGCGGGTCGCTAGTCTTTTACAAAATATTAGAAGAATGTATTTGTCTATTCGTTGATCAAATATACCTATACCGCTTTGCGTATCGATATGGGCTGATCCTTACCAAGTCATAACATCGAATATCAAAAGAAAAAAATAATTATAACAGTTTCTTTACCATTATATTTCGGCTTAAACTCTTCATCATATATTCTCCAGGCAGCAGCATGAGCCATTAAAATATTCTTTCCACACAAATAACTGCCAATACCAGGGCTAGATATACCAGGGGCGAATGCACCCATGGTATATACCACTTCACAAACAGCGATGGCCTCGTTTATTGTTATCCAGGTTTTGACTCGATCTCCAAAGAGAGTGTATACAATTCTTGCGTAGTCTTTGAACCAACCTACGATAAGGGGGTTCGTCCAGCCACCTGGAATAAAGGAATAATAATTTTTTAATATGCATATAGGTTTTTTTTTGTGATTATATTATTTAATTATTATTTGGGGACTGAAAATATTTCTTATAAAAAACGTTATACCTTCCAAGATTTATGATACGATATAACGGCCCTTATCTACCACGTATTTCATTAAAATGAATTTTCTGTATGTAATGTAAATTATTCGTAATATAGAAAAAATTTATCTTATTTAATCTACCGCTTTTAAGGTATTTGTTCTAACTAAATTTAAGATTTTACGTTAATTAGCAAATCAATTATTCCAGAATTTTCAAAGATCTATCAACCGTATTAATTTAAGACAAATACCTAAATCCTGTAAGTTCTGTGGCAGATCCCAATGGTACAATGTGACGACAGGTTCGATTCCCTTCTCCAGTAATCCATCAATAAGATCGTTGTAGTACCTCGTGCCATCTTCACTTATAATATTGGTAAAACCATTTGGCAGCAATCGTGGCCAGGATATTGATAATCTGGAAAAAATAAACTGTAAGACAGTGATGTTTTCCATTGATATTGAGTAGTTTTGTAGAAGTGGTAATTTCAATAAATAAAGTTGTACAGACGAACATTTCTAGTTTTATTTGGATAATGCATTCAGCCAATTCAGTAATCAGAAAAACGTATAACTAGATTTAAATAGTTACGTACCTAGCTTCTTTCTAATTTCTGTAACGTAATTAAAGTACTTAAGTAAAATTTGCCTCATTAAACAAAGGAATGTTCTTTTAAAAAATACTCACTGCATTAGAACACATAAAACAATTTATTTTGTACTGTATAAATATTTGGCTGTATAATCAAATCGTTAAAATTAGCTCAACGATTCATACGTATAATTATAGTTGTGATTAGGATGTAGAATGATGTTTGATTCTAATAATATTTGATCATCTCGTACCTAACAAAATTGACTTATCACATCATCTCTATCAGGACCACTTTCACCTCACGAAAAAATATCGTACCAATAGGGCCTCATATATACTTAATTTCATACCCCCTACACAACACGACAAAATATCGTACCGATAGAAATGCAATCCCAACTCGGCAGCCAGCTCTATATCCTCCCGCCACATGTTATACGAATTGCACGCAACGTCACCATTCGAACCATCAGCTATCGCGTGTGGTTGTTCGTGGACGAATGTATCCCATATGCTGGGTGTTTTATCTGAAACGTAAACAATAAAAAATAGATCTTCATTTCAGACACAATATCAATATTTATATAATTACTATCACAATTTCGCAAATGTTTAAGACAATTAACATTTTCAAATCAAAAGAGAAAAGAAAAATTACACACAATCCTTAAATAACACTCATCTAAGGATTGACTTATTCATATATAGGAATAGTCATCTTCTTTATTCAGTCCTCACAGCATTAGTAGTTACCCAATTTTATTATAATAAAGTTCGAGGTACAGCTTGGCGCAATAAACAATACACATGAAAGTATAAGAAAACATAACAAAATCATATTTTAAAAGGGTGCAACCGACCAGTCGTTGCATCTAATAATAAGCAATAACGAATGTCTCTATTGACCACACAACCAGTGACAACATAAATGTGTAGACCTACGGCGATTTAGGCGCACTGTGAGTTGTGACGCACTACGCAGCGTAGCACGTGAATGCGTGCGTTAACAAAAACCGACCGAATTATCAATTAGAAGCTTTCCGCTCGTGGCTCGCCCGCCTCTTTAATTATTCTCTTTAATTATGACTTCTCTTTAATTATGATATCAATTTATTTTATCATAAAAATTCAAAGACCCCCTTGAATCTTGATGGTTTCCTTTTACTGAACATGATATGGAAATTAAAGAAATTAACAAAACAAAGGAAAATTTTAATTTATTCATAGGAAAATAAAACTTTCATTTATTCTAATTTCTAAGCATTATTTAAACAACTTATCAAACGTTGACAGAAATTATTATAATTACTAATTAATGTAATCGAAATCGAACCTCGTTTATAAAAAGATAACATACCTAACTTGTATGAGCTATACTACTTTATACCGTCAATATTTAAAGTTAATTTAATTATGGGTATCTAACCTTATCGGAATAACAAGGAGAATAATTAGGCAATTAAACAATTACAATCAATTACAATAAATATATTTTATGCCAAACGAAGTTAATAGTTATAATATGAATATCATTGTTATCAAACATTAACTAAGTATAGATTTAATGTATAATTAAACTGAATTAATTATTATTGCAAATGAATATTGTAAATTATCACTTCAATACATCTATACTATAATATTATAAAGCTGAAGAGTTTGTTTGTTTGAACGCGCTAATCTCAGGAACTACTTACTGGTCCGATTTGAAATTTTTACAGTGTTAGATAGCCCATTTATCGTGGAAGGCTATAGGCTATATCATCACGCATCACGCAACAAAATTCAGTTAGTAATAAATATTTGAGAACCATCAAATCAAAACATTTTATCCTTGTAACCTCTGTTAGCTACCACAATCGAGATTTTTCGTACAGGAAATTATTATTATCCTGTACACAATTTTGTACAGGAAATTATTGGGCGTCTCATCAAAATAAAGCTACTGACGGAAAATTAGCTTGATAGTAATCACGAGCAAAAATAGGCGAGTGAAACTGGACTAAAAGGTTCGCCTACCCTGGTATAGGCTATAGGAATTAAAACTGATTGATTTGCTCGGATTAAATCTTAAAAGACAAATGATCATTCTTTTATTATAATATTAAGATTTAAGTATAGATGGATATATATTTTATACGACCTATTTCAGACACTACCTAGTCCTTCACAACGAAAATGCGACTGATTTATGAAGGCAAAAATAAAGAATTTTATTATTATTATTGCACATTGTATTTACCGCTAACATTCCAAGCGCCTTCAACTTGATAAGCTGCGGTGGCCGCGCCGAATTTAAAACCATCAGGAAATCGCCGCTCTGCTCCCGCCAACACGACTAGCACACTGAAATATAGAAACATGATTAACTCCATGAATATTGAATTCATGGAAATACTTGAAACTATTAAACTTTAACTTATTTATATTGAAATATAATCAAGGAGTCTTTTTATCGTTATAAGTAATTGTTTTATTAATTGGTTATTCTACATGTCGGTATTTTCTGTAGTTAACGTTTAATTTAAAAATTAAACGATTTTGATGACGCATTACTTACTTGTAGCTAATTTAAAATTATTAAAATACGTATCACATTCTTTTATTTTACCTACTTACTAATAACATACTGTTTATTTTGTTGAAATTCGTAAAATACTCCTACAACACTTAGCAGATGAGTGAAGGTCGACTTTACCTGTACTATAAAGATTACTTGAATTAAATACAGGGTGTCTCAAAAGAAAGTTTATATTTTGTGGATGAATAAAAAAAAAGTAAGCGGTGTATTGAAAAAATGTTTATAAATTATTAAAGTGGGAAATTATTTATTAAAAACATAATATGGGAATTTATTTATTAAAAACTAGCTTTCCGCCTGCGGCTTCGCCCGCGTTTTCAAAAAAAAACCCGCATAGTTCCCGTTCCCGTGGGATTTCCGGGATAAAACCTAGCCTATGTCACTCAGAAATGATGTAAAATGTAAAATTATTTATGACAGCTCGGCAGGTAGACACAGTGATGGCTGCCATTTCGTGCCGGATATTTTCTTTTAAATGCTCTAGAGAAGTTGGTTTGTTGGCATACACTTTAGATTTAAGATACCCCCCAAGAAAAAGTCCATGGGAGTGGGAGTGCTCACTCTACGCTCCATATCTAAGTAATCCTAACAAATAGGTATATTATACTTTTGAAAGTAACTCTGGTTGTCTGTCTGTTCGAACCAATCACTGAACTGATTTGTATGAAATTTGGTACAGAGATTCTGCTAGATCTGAGAAAGGACAGGTTTTATCCCGGAAAACCCACCACGGGAACGGGAACTATGCGGGTTTTATTTTTACTACGCGGGTGAAGCTGCGGGCGGAAAGCTACATATTACTACATACTGCTAGTATACTGCATAAGTTATTTGTGATAACAGATAGGTATCTAAATCTAATATAACATAATATTATGTAGTAGTATAACAAACATCGATAGGTAATAGTAAATTGATGTAGGTATTTATTATATTATCAGCTGAATAAATATTGATCGCTAAAAACTAAAAATGTTTTTATTTATTCCAGGGGGTCCGCCCCGGCTTCGCCCGTGGTACATATTTCGCAATAAAAGGTAGCCTATGTTCTTTCTCAGGGTCTAAAGATTGTCTGTGCCAAATTTCATCAAAATCGGGAGGTTTATGCGTGAAAACAATACATACATATTTTGTTTGTTTGTTTGATCACGCTAATCTGTACTGGTCCAATTTGGAAAATTCTTTCGATGATTGATAGCCCATTTATCGAGGAAGGCTTTATCATCACGATAAGAGCAACAGAAGTGGAGGCACTGAAACTGAAACTGCTTTTCGAACCGCTGCTAAGTGGTTAACTGTGTTATGACGATTCAAAAGCGCTTCTAGAAGTGTAATTGAATAAGTAAAATTACGTAGTAGTAGTGATAAAGTGAAAGTAAGAAGGTGGTATTGGAAGAAAATAAGATCCCTAAAAATAATCTTGGCAGAAAGTAATAACTATAGTAACTAATTGTTATTCAGTTATTTGAAGTTATTTTACGACCTTATTATATTTTAATGTAATATATTTTGTGGAAGTTCATTCTAGTATTCAAATATTCTTTCGTAATATGCCTCTTTTCTTTATCAACATTAAATTTTATACTTGTTTCACTAATTATTTGATTTCGTCGTGAAAAATAACTACGTAGGTACATTAATATGATAAATTTACAACCGGTTTTAAAACATATCAGGTAGACAAATTATTTCAATTGCTTTATAATTCCTAGATAAACTTACAAGAAAGAAAGGAATAAATATTTATTTGTCTCCTCAAAATTACAATTTGAACAGGACAAAATCACTATGTATAGTATAAACTATAAAGCAAAGTCACTTCACGCGTTTGCCTAGTAGCAACGGATTTTGATACAGGTTTTTTGACGTGACAACGTCTTATAATTCGATATAGCCGGGTGCATGCACGAAAAAACATGACTCATGCGGCGTTACCTCGCTCTGAGGCGTTCCATGTAAGACTTGAAGTGCAAACGAGAGCGCGGAAAGAGCGACAAAGAAGCACAATCAGACGTTGTCACGTTCAACTATCGTCAGTAAACCGACTTTACAGACAACCAATTTTTAAAAGATACAATATCATTCAATGGAAGGTTTTAGTATAAAATTTATTAGGTTTTAAAAATTTGTTAAGAACAACCAATCCACCTTACTAATCAGATCGTTTGGACTGAACCATATTCCGAAGAAGATAAATATGTGACAGAATTGACTTTGCAAATGAGCGTATGTACCTATCTCAAATAAATAAATCGTTTTAACTTGCTTTGTGAAGACAAGTTTACGAGCAATGTACTGCTTGGGCGGCTTTGCTACTTAAATAAGTAAGGCAAATAATATTTAAAACAATGCCCAATAACTATGTAATTTATTATATTTTAATATCAACCAAGATCTGCCTGGATTTTTTTACTATAAATATAAAATAATAAAGTAGTCTTAAATAAAGAAAGACTATCCGTCAGTTTATCATGCCTTCAACGTTATTGTTGAAACAATTGAACCGATTGTGATGCAATTTATAACCGCAACCAACTAAACATTGGGAAAGGTAAAATAAAAATATGTCAGTAAAAATACGCGATAGTGAAAAGTGCATCGCAAAGTCGCTGGATGCTAGTGCCTAGTTGAAATATAAAATAACTTTATGAAATTTAATACAGTTTTCGCTTTGAAACTATTTCAGTCTGGTCTATATTATAACCACTGTATTCTAAAGAAGGGGGTTGGCCACGTGAAATTGAAAAACTAATCGCGGAAAATAGTAAAAAGGAAGGCCTATCGAGATTACCTGCGCTTAGCCAAGAAGAAATTGATTTTTTTAAGAGGTAATTTTATTTGATTTAAAAGATTCATAATATATAAAGCATGTTTTATAATATTAGTACAAAATATTGAAACCTTAACTACGAACACAATAATCAATAAAAATAAGTTTTCAGGTGACTGTTACATAACCAATAAAATTTTTTTATTTTAAAAGCCTCTTTTTCGATTCACTCTCAAAAGCTCGCTTCTGGAAATGCCTTTTTTCATTAATTGAATAATTAATTATTTCTTATTTTATTGTGAAATAGTTAAATCTTAAGACATAAGACATTAATACATAAAGTGATATGGCTTTTGATTTTTAAAAAAAAAAAGCCAACTTGATTTTACCAGATATTGTGAACGAGACCGAAGAGTTAAATCAAAACATTCAGTACCAGGCTCTCATAAGCTTCGAAGAGTTACAAAGCTTTCACATCAATGTAGGGGTAGTTTTGTCAATGTGTGCGTCCTTTAAGCTCGTCTGTGTGAAAGCTCTAAAGTGAAAAGGGGATATGTAAATGATAGAGACGCAGATATTGAGGCGTGGTTTTCGAATATTGTTTATAAAACAACCTTGTAACTCATAACAATGTATCAGGCTGTGATAAAAGCTAAGAGTTCATTTTATACACGATTTTCATTTTCCGCCAACAGTATAAATTCACGAATGCGTGAATATCGCATCTTCAACCATCAGATTGCTGAATTTCATCAAAATCGGATCGGCAGACGGCAGTTCACCCGATAGTTCGTCGGTCAGTTATCACAGACACATAAACACATTAATTTATTAAATTACATTATTGCTATTGCACGCCTCATAAGCGAAGCGTTGAGGTGGGTACTACTGTCACTTCGCGCAAAACATCTGATTTTTCAAACTTAAAATGTCTTTATGTATCATACATTGCACTTGTAAGATAATACATACACACACATATTAAGAAAAAACACTATTTTTAACGTTCATGATATTTTTGATGTCATTTTTGTTATTTAAACTAGTTAAAAAACAGTTTAAAAAAGTTCTGTCTTGGACGTCCGTGTGTCTGTATGTGCGGATCCTTTTTCTTGTTAACACGATAGCGACCGAAATACTTTACTAATCGAGTCTTTTTTTTTCTCTTACGCTTGAGTATGCTCAGGAATAGAACCCTTTCATTTTTCAGGGTCTGATTCGATGTGGTTTAATTGTTATTAAATAAACAAAAATAATAATTAATAAATATTTATTAAAAAAAAATTATGAGGCGTGCACTTTTGGATTTTCCAAATTATTTTTAAAATCATATCAATTAATTTATTTAGAAATAAGTATTTCGTAACCAGTATGCACGTACGAGGCTTTATAATATAATTTATTTAATGCTTTTAAATTTTAATCTATTTAATCGGCAAATGATCATAGCTGGTGGTGGCGATATCTTATAATTGCCTGCTATAAAATTAAAAAATGTATCTACTCTAAAAATTTACATGAAGATTTTCAAGAAACTTCTTTGGCGCGTTGAGAGTAAAATTTCAAGGTCGCGTCATGGCAACACCGTCACGTCATGGAATAAGGCGACGATTTCGGTATCCTTGAATCTTGACAAAGAATTATCATTTCTGACACGTGTGATCGGCAGTCGGCACACACGCTACTATATCTATAGGTACTCGTTTCATCGTTACCACCTCCCTAGTCCCTATACCTATAGGTAGATTGAATTGAAACAAAAATCATGATTTTTTTCAGGTTTTTTCTGGCTATAAAGGAAGATAAAGTAAACGTAACATATTATACGGTATGGACTTTGTTCGATAATTTCGAGTGGGCTGATGGTTATGAGTAGGTATAAGCTTTCCACCAGCAGCTTCGCCCGCATCAAAGAAAAACCCGCATAGTTGACGTTCCCGTGGGATTTCCGGGATAAAACCTTATCCTATGTCCTTCCTCGGGATTTAAGCTATCTCTGTATTTAAAGTAAATCCACGCAGTACTTTATGAGCTTAGCCTGGGCCCTGGACATACATACAGGCAAACAGACAGAGATATAGAACTACAATCTATATATACATTTCTTAAATCTTAATAATGCAAATACAATTACAAGTTGTACACCTGTGTAAAATACATGAATGCTTATAAATTATATTTACTCAATCGTAATTATAACATGTTTTAATCGAATGAAACGCTGTTTTTCCGTTACTCTATAATGAATTGTGATGTTAATATTATTTAGGTATTTAATTTTCCTGTTCAATTATCTACATCTACACTAATATTATAAAGAGGAAAACTTTGTTTATTTGTTTGTTTGATTGTAATGAGTAGGCTCATAAACTACTGGACCGATTTTGATGAAATTTGGCACAGATAATCTCTGACCCTGAGAAAGAACAACCTTTTATTGCGAAATATGTACCACGGGCGAAGCCGGGGCGGACCGCTAGTTATCAATATACCTATTTTATTGATATTCCTCTCTTATCGGTTGTAATGTGATGTTACCTTAAATAACCTGCCTCAATAACTAACAACAGCAAAATACATTGTTCAATTTTAATCAGTATCTAATTTTTTAGCGCGTTCAAACAATAATTATTAAATACATACTAACAATAATTATTAAAACTACAAAATGTCAGAAATGGACCAAATTCAAAGGAGACACTAGCTTCGAAATGTAAAAAAGGGTGTGCATGCCGACTGCACTCGTGTCAGAAGTGAAACTTCTTTGGCAACATTCAAAGATACCAAAATCGTCGCCTTATTCCATGACGTGACGGTATTGCCATGACGTGACCTTGAAATTTTACTCTCAACGCGCCTAAAGAAGTTTCACTTCAAATGAATCATCAAAATCGGTTCACCCAGTCAATAGTTATGTGGTAACAACCCAAAATACAATCGGACAGAATATCAAATCTGATCTGTAAAATTTCATCCAACTCCGTCCAGTAGTTTTGTCGTGAAACATTTACAAACATACATACATCCGCCCTTCCTCATAAACTTTCGCATTTATGATATAATTAGGATTATCTGAGTCAATGCTCATGCTGATACGAGACTGAAATAGAAAGTCGATTATTATCTATCTACAACAAAGAAGAATTTATCACAATGTACTTGTACAGTAATAAAAGATTACTTTTATCAATTGCACTTCCTATTTTTTGAGCTATTTTATCTATTCTATACATATAATAAGTCTGTAGAAGGGTCAATTCTGTACATTGAAAATATTGAAAAAATAAATAGCAGGGGGTGTTACTGGATCGATACCAAACCCAAATATGTGATTAAAAATTTTTTGTCTGTCTGTCTGTCTGTATGTTCAGGCATCACGTGAAACTGACGGTTCGATTTCGATGAAACTTGGTATAATTATACCTTATTATTCTGGGCATAAAATGGAAAAATACGTATAATAAAATAAATCTTAATTTTTCCGCGCGGACGGAGTCGCGGGCGGAAGCTAGTCAACAATATATTGTTAGGAAATTTATAGTCTAGCAGACAACAGCAATATTAAATAACTAGCTGCTCCGCGCGGTTTCACCCCCGTGGCTCCACTCCTGTTGGTCGGAGCGTGATGATATATAGCCTATAACCTTCCTCGATAAATGAACTATTTAACACCGAAAGAATTTTTCAAATCGGACCAGTAGTTCCCGAGATTAGCGCGTTCAAACATACAAACAAACAAACTCTTCAGCTTTATAATATTAGTATTATTAAATAATTAATAAAAAAACACGCTTAAAGTCATGAAATTATTGAGAGTCACCGATCTTTGATGAGTGTACAAAGTTTGAATTATATCTGTCTGTTTTTATTAAGGTAAAAAAAATCATTTCTTATTTAAAAGTATATAAGTTCATTGGTCTATATAAATGTACAAATATTTGATGTAATCCGTTATCTGGTGGGGCACCTATTGTAAAACACTGTTGAAAAAAAGTTGCGTTGAATGTTTTTGAAGATCTTATTTCTACGAAAACATGGATAAGATCTTGATCATTGTTTGTTCATCCTAATCTGCTGTCTATAATATTATCTATCCACTGGTTTTTTTCCGTAAGTACATACATAAGCGCATGTTATTTGTTTGCTTCATAATCCTATCCTACTAATATTATAATGCGAAAATTTGTGAGGATGTGTGTGTGTGTGTGTGTTTGTTACTCTTTCACGCAAATACTCTGAACCGATTACAATGAAATTTAGCACATATATAGAAGGTAACTTGGATTAACACATAGGATAGGTTTTATCCCGGAAACACCACGGGAACGAGAACTATCAACTATGCGGGTTTTCCTTTGAAAACGCGGGCGAAGCCGCGGGCGGAAATCTAGTATTTTTATAATCTTAACAGATATTTTAATATAAATAAACGCTTTTCAGAGTTTGCTTTAATCTGTTTCATGATAGGTGCGAGGAAGTTCGTATATAATGTGCTGAAAGTATCTGTTAACAGTTTTTATTGATATCTGTGTAGTTAAAAAATGTTCGTGATATTATGTTTATCTGGGTGAGTATTGTTTACCTTTCTATGATGTTTATATGTGTAAGCTCTTGTTAACTTTTCAGTATCTCTTAATATACAATATACATAATATGGTAGAGATAAACTACGATAACATGGCGCGCCCTTCCAAAATTCAAAACGTTTGAAAGTATGTATTTGTGAAAGTATTTACAATGCATCACCAAGATTCACAACGCATGTGTGCGTAATGAGACGGCCGTCAAACAAAAACAAATCCACGGATTTGTTGCTCGACTAGTCACGCTCTAATCGCTCATTATTATTAGTAATGGCGCTGCACTGACGTATTCTATGAAAGCGTTGTTTCGGTGGGAATGGTTATGGTCCTTTTACTAAACCCTGAACTAGGACGTATTTTGAGATTTGAACCAAATTGAACGATTGTATGAAGCTTAATTATTGTCTCTATATTATTTACTCATGTGGTTCAAGTGCGAAGAGAGAATACATTTAAACAAAGTTTCCGGCAACATTCTCGCTCATAATGAACAATTTTATCAACTGTTACAATCGTCACAATTTCGAAATTTAATAACTTTAAACGAATTTTAAATGCGAATTATATGTATATATTTTGTAATATTATATCCATAGATTATATCCATGTCAAAGCTTGATGCAAAGTGTGTGAAACTTCCGCGTCAGGATTATAATAATAAATAAATCGCGTTTAAAATCCGTTCAAGTTTTTAATTTCTAATGTATCGTATCGAGTATGAGTAGGTGTCCTAAGTGTGGACGCCCATTTTGACCGTACCTTTTATCGCGTGAGCCATAAATATTATACGATTATATACGACACGTATCAGATACGCGGTTTATAGCGATCGGGGTGTATCATGATACAAAGTGTATCATGATCGCGATTATTTTGCGTCCACACTAGCAAACATGATACGCGTCGATGCTATGCGACGGAGATGTGATACGCGAAAATGCTCAAGTGTGGACCCACCTTTATACTCGCGTAAAATCAAACACAAGAAAATTATTGTCTAAGAATGTCTGTGTTTTTATTTAGATAATTTTATTTAGTATGATCAGAATAATTTGAAGTAGATAAAAAAAATAAAAATTAAAAGTGCATTACCACGCATATAATCGAATTGATAATAATCCTTAAAAAAAATTCTTCTTTTGTATCTATATACTACATATTATCTATACTAATTTTTTTATTTATTTTATTTTATTTTATTCATAAAAGGCACCTTACAGCTGTTATTAAGATAAATTATACAAATTACATATAAAAACGCCAATTACAAGGCACACCAATAATAGTCCAATTGTGTGACAACAAGAGGTAAATTAAAAGGGAACAATAATTGTTTTCTTTTTCTTTAACAAAAGTACAACAATTGTTCTTGATGAAACATAAAACGTACATGAAAAATAAATGTGACTTCTAGTAAACAAGCAACATCAACAAAATAACATTAAAGTTGAGAAAAAACAAAAATAAAAATGAGCCTAATAATGTGACTGTGTGAGTGAATGAGTGGATGTCTGAGTGAGTGTGAGTGAGTGTGTGTGTGTGTGTGTGTGTGTGTGTGTGTTACTTATTCAAATTATTGATAATCTGAAGAATTGCACTTTTAAATCTGGGACGTGACAAACTAAATATATCAGCTGAGCAAAATTTATTATTGTATACTTCAGGGAGTCTGAAATATGGAGAATTTTTAAGATAGTTTGTAGATGTTGAGGGCACTAAGAACAGATTTTTTTGACGAGTGCCTTGACTTGGAACCCGAAAATTTAAAGGATTCAAAATAGAGATACAGTCAAATTTATTATTTAAAATATCAAACAAGAACATTACGTCGATTAGATCTCTTCTATCCGATAGTGCGTTAATATTATAATGTAGGCAAGCTTGCTCGTAGCTATCAGGGAAATGTTTAGATTTAAAATTTAATTTCTTAAAAAATATCTTTTGTATCTTTTCTAGCCTATGGATATAACATTTGTAGACTGGTCGCCATATTACACATGCGAACTCAAGGATACTCCGAACATATGCGAAGTATAAAACCTTTAAGCATCGTATATCATCAAAAGGTTCGGCTGTGCGCAAAACAAACCCTAAATTAGCAAAAGCCTTTTTTGTGACGTAGTCAATGTGATCGTTGTACGTGAGTTTCTCATCCAGTATCACGCCCAAATCCCTTACTGTATTCGTGGAAGGAATTTTTTCGTTGCAGATTGAATATTCAAAATTTATAATATTTTTTTTATTTCTAGAGAAAGTTATTTTTTGGCATTTATTAATATTAACGGATATCTTATTTATGTTATAGTAGTTTGTTAATCTATTAAGGTCGTTTTGAAGTGATAGACAATCATCTAAGCTAGCTATTTTAGTAAATATCTTTTTATCGTCCGCATATAAAAGAAATTTAGAACTATGAAAGCATTTATCTATATCATAAAGATATATATTGTACAGCAAAGGCCCCATGTGCGAACCCTGGGGCACACCTGAAGGGATATCTACAAAGTTAGACCTATAACCTCCAACTACAACGGCTTGACAACGATTTCTTATGTAAGAATCTATCCATCTTAGTAGGTTACCTTTGATATTAACGTCTGAAAGCTTGCCTATTAGAACATCGTAATTTACTCTGTCAAATGCCTTCTCAAAGTCTGTATATATTACATCAACCTGTACTTTGTCACTCATATTGATGTTGAGATAGTGGGTAAGATCCAATAAGTTCGTTAAGACATTTCGTGATTTTATAAAACCGTGTTGATTATGTGGAATATAATTCAGAGCATGTTTGTAAATACTTTTATACACTAGTTTTTCAAGCAATTTTGAGAATATGTTAAGCAATGAAATACCCCTATAGTTAGTTATTTCTTTTTTAGAATTCTTTTTATGGATCGGTACAATTAAGGCTTCCTTCCAACGTTTCGGAAAAACTCCTTCGGTGACTGAACGATTAAATAATATTTTTAAAGGCAAAAGAAGACCAGACTGACATTTTTTGACGAATATAGCTGGTATACCATCAGAACCAGCGCCTTTCTTAACATCTAAATCCTTAAGTAGTTTTAATATTTCTCCTTCATTACAAGATATAGTGTGTAAGCAGTCAGTTACATCAGATTCATAGGCATTAGGCGTTACGCTGGAGGAGATAGTCCTTTGAAACACGCTATGAAAATATTCGTTGAAAGCATTACAAATATCGCTACCATTTGTGAGAACACGTCCATTATAATTCATATTGCATGGTAAATTTGAGTTATTACGCTTGCTGTTAACGTAAGTCCAAAATTGCTTTGGGTCTTTAATGATGCTGTCTTGACAACGAGATAAATAGTTGGAATGACATTCATCCTGTAAGTTTTTAACTCTCTTTCTAAGTAGAGAGAAGGATGCGTAGTCATTAGGGTTTTTGAAAATTTTCCATCGATTATGAAATTTAGATTTCTCTTTAATTGCATTAATAAGAGCCGGCGTGTACCACTTAGGGTAATGGCGTCGAGAAGATATCTTTATACATGGGACAAACGTATCGATGAGGGTATTAATCTTGCTGTAAAATATGTCTACGCATTCGTCCAAAGAACCTATTGTTAGAAGTTCGTGCCAGTTTATTTTATTCAATTCAGAATTTATGGCATCATAGTCTGCTCTATAAAATTTCCTCAGCTTAGAAAACACAGGTCGCAATTTTTTAAAACATATATCGTGTACACAAATAAACAATGGGCTATGAAATTTATCTATGTTTACGAGTGCATCGGAACATGCCGTGCAATCGACAGAAAAATTCGAGAAGACAAGATCGAGAGTATTGCCACAGTGGTTCTGTGTGACGTTAAACTGTCGAGCTCCCATTAAATTTATAATATCGAGCAGATCTAATGCAGATTCAAGTAAATTAGAATTACAATATTTGCTTATTTTATACGTGTTGTCAGTCGACCATAAAATAAAAGGTAAGTTAAAATCGCCAATAATAAGAAATAGGTCATTCGTATGCCGATCATAAAGATTACGTAAAGCTTGATTAAATATTTTTAGGGTATTATGTGCGTCTGAATTAGGGGGTAGATAAAGCGCAAGAACGTGCAAATTCTTTATATCCTGTGTCTTAAATTTAAAAACATTCCCGGGTATCGTCAACCAAACACTTTCAAGGTCATCAGGAACGTTATGCAAGTTATGACTCAAAAATGTTTTTTTAATGCAAATCATAACACCCCCGCCCTTCTTTTTGGTTATTCTGTCGCATCTAAATACATCGTAACGCCTATCACATAGTTCCGTATCCAATATCCCGTTACATAACCAACTTTCAGTAATAATAATTAAGTCGTAATTATTTTTTTCAACATTTTTAAAGAAGATTGGTAATTTTGTGCGTAATCCGCGTGCATTTTGATAGTAAATATTTAAACTATTGTTTATTGGCATTATATAAGAAGGAAGAAATTATATATTTAACTATATTATTTAAAAAACCGGAATTAATTCCGTCTGAAATAAAATAATTGACAATATTTTATAACAAAATAACACATATTAATATCGCGGTTACGCATCAAATAATATATTCTATTAATGCATAATAAACAAGTAGATTCATTATTCACAAAGAACATCAGACACGAAAAAATATAGTCATTGAGGGTATGTGAAAAAATTTTGTTCAATATTGTTACTGTGCGTTCACTTTTTAAAGCAGTCAGGGGTGGTAAACATATTATTACAACAACGTTCATTGATATTTGTATAACAATATTAAAGGAAGATTTAATCAGTGCATTCTTCTGTAAATAAAGTGTATGTGAAAAGTGTGTGTATATATAGTATAAGTAAAAGTAATTTGGAAAATTATATAAATTAATGTGATGTGGCTCACAATATAGAAAGCTATATTTTAATTGTGACTCGATCGTAGCAGTAAACAAAAAAACTATTTTAAAGTCTCTAAAAAAATATTCAAGTCTTCTTCCGAAGTTATAGCCTTTGCTGGAGACTTCTCACTGGCGCGTAAGTAAATAACGCAATTTTTAACCCATACGAACTTTATATTACGTTCTTTTGCACGTTGTTTACAGGTATTTAACAAGATTTTGTTCGCGATAGTGAGATGTTCATTAATGAAAATCTTTACAGAGTTACCTCCAAAACCAAGGTCGTGCGACGATAGACCTTTATTCTTGTTGCATTTTTTAAAATTGGCTATTAAAACATCCTTGCTCATTTTATTATTTAACTTCGCCACGATCTTTTTCGAAGCTCCTTGTTTACCATGTAAAGGTTGGATTCTGGTTATAAAATCTAAGTCTTCTTTTTTCAGATTACAGTCTAAGGCAGCTGCTAAGCGTAAAAATTCTTCAATTAAGTTTTCATTGGGTTTTTCCGGTAAGCCAACTATTTCAACGTTTAAGAATCTGTTCTTTTGTTGAGTACGTCGTTGCTCGAGTTCCAAGGCAGCAATAGCCTTCTGAAGACGTTCGTGATCCTCTTTTCTCTTAGAAGCTTCAATTTCATAAGCCTTAAATTTGTCTTCCATAATAAGCACCTGTGATTGAATTTTTTGCATATTCTCTTTAATTGTGTCCGCTATTTTTAATTTTGAATCGATGTCCTCAAGTCTTTTATAAATATCTTCAATAACACTGGTATTAAAAGTAGAGGTTAGTTCATTTAAATCATAGCGAAGCTTTTCAACTTGTTCCGGAAGTGAAGAAAGCGGCGAAAGCATGTCTTCGATTCTCTTCAATGATAATTGATAAGAACTTAAGTCTTCTAAGTTTTTTGTGGTACATCCAGATGATAACGTATTTTTACAATCCTGACAAAGCCATGAGGTTTGACGTTCAATCCCGAGTCTCCGCCAACCGATTTCTGAATATCCCGCACATTGAAAGTGGTAATTACACCGACAGCTGGAGCAAGCGGTACCATCAGAAACAGTCTCATTACAACGCTTACACGAGTTCATGCCGAAGGTTGCGAATACTGGTGTTACGTAGATAGGACGAAACAAGAAACGGATGACTCAATTCACGTAGTGATTCTTAGCTTGTTTGGCGTCGCGCGCGGCACCGCAGACCGAGAAGTCACAGAGTCCAGGTTCAAATCCACTCAAGAATATTTTTAAATATTAAATTTTAAATTCCACTTTACGACAAAAACTACGTTCTTGCACACACAGATCTCAAGACAGACTGAATATAAAGAATAAAAATATCTAATATTATAAAGCTGAAGAGTTTGTTTGTTTGTTTGAACGCGCTAATCTCAGGAACTACTTGTCCGATTTCAAAAATTCTTTCGGTGTTAGATAGCCCATTTATCGGTCTACTTGAACTTTATTACGTAGAATATTAATTATTGATTTGTAAATTAGTAGTATGTATAATGAATATATGGACTAAGCATGAATCGTACCTAAGCGAAGTCCCCTGTCGTCTAGTGTGGTCTGGGTTAGATGCATTATGCAATTATGCATTCAATATCTGTTTCACTAATCGATTTTCAGTAGATGATTACCCTTCAGCCTGGGCAGATTGACCTGCTAGATCGAGACATTTTTTTACATCGTCATAAAGTATTATTTACTAATTAAACAATTAATTTTTCTTTCACAGCCTTTTGGTAACTTGTAATGCTGTCAGTGATCGCTTTCCAGAAGATTTTGAATTTGGAGTAAGTACGTCCGCCTATCAAATTGAAGGTGCAAGGGATGAAGGCGGTAAGATTTTTTAATAATACTTTTAAAAGTACACTTATAATTGGATCATAGTTAAATGCAATTAATAGAAAAGGCAATGTCAATGTAACGCATTCAAAAAGTTTGTTTACCGTTTTATGTTAATTGAAAAAAAAAGCTATTTAAAACTTGTTGTTAGAATATGAACAATTTTATTTTTTAGGTGTTAGAAAGCATTTTTATCTAATATGGAATGCTTATATAAATAATTTACTTTTTCTATGACTATTTGATTTTAATTTAGTCACATCTATCAGTTTTTTTATTATTATTTTTGTATTGAAACTTTTTTAAACGTATTGAGAGTAAAATTTAAAGGTTGCGTCATGGTAATACCTTCACGTCATGGAGAGGCGACGATTTTGGTTGATTCTCGCCAAAAAAGTTTCACTTCTGACGCGTTTGCTGACACATGCTCTTTTTTAATTCAGGCAATGGCAGAAATGTATGGGATGATATAACCAGGATACCAGGGGCTATCGCGGATAATTCTACGGGAGATATCGCTTGTGACTCTTACCATAAATGGCAGAGGGACATTCAGCTTATCCGTGAATTACGTGTGTCAACTTACAGGTATTATTTATTTTAACTAGCTTTCCGTCCGCGGTATTACCTGCGTTGTTTAAAATTTAACACATCAACCTAAGAATGATCCTTGATAAAGTTTTCCTTCTTAATCATATAAAGGGACATACCTGGTTGCAAGGATAGAACGTATTGTTTTTTTTTGCAACTTCTTTAGTAACATACATATTATAACTAACGGTTTATTATCCCGATCTTATTTACTAAAAGACCACAATCCAATACACGTGTATACAGTAAATGTACACGTACAGTAGGTACATTGGTATTTATTTCTATGCCCATAGTAGCATGTTTCATATATATATGTCCATATGATTAAAATATCATATGGTTTAAATTACCTACGTGTGAAATAGCATCGATACAAAGATTTCTCCATGTTATGTAGCGTTTAATTCGATCGATCAATTATTGTTAATTTATGTACTATTTTGCAACTAATAATTAAGTTTTGATAACAATATGAATATTTATGAAGAACTTACCATGGGACTAGTATAGCATAGATAATATATTATACATATATGTATTATCTGTGCCGGTAATATGTCTTCATACATAGGTATAATATGTAAAATATGACAAAATCTATCTATGCATAAAATATCATGGATTTCAATTCAAAAGCCATGCTATCTAAGTATGTTATAATTATTATTTGTATATTTGTGTAACTATTTGTTTAGGGTGAGTGACTAAATTATATTCGTATGGAGATGAAAATATGCTCAAAGTGAATTATCAAGTTTTCACTTAAAAAATATCACATACCTACCTATCTACTTTTTCTTTGATATGATACTTAACTACTAACAATAATTAATAAATATTTCAACAGATTCTCAATCTCCTGGTCGCGCGTCTTACCCAACGGCACAACAGATTATATCAACGAAGAAGGGTTGGCATTTTATGATAACTTCCTGAACGTATTACTGGAAGAAGGCATTGAACCCTTGGTGACTTTGTATCATTTTGATTTGCCAACAGCGCTTCAAAATCAAGGTAGGTATTAGTAGCGGCACGTAGTCTAGCGGTGACCTTCAATGTTTTACGGCAAGTTCGCCTTTATTTCGTTCAAATAGATCCCCTCCACTTCAAAGTGAGCGCTAAACTTACGTGCCGTGAGATATAGTACCTGTTTATAATTTTTATCTGTGAATATTATATTATCTGAAGCTGTTTTTAACACGCTTCTATTATCTCATGTATGTTTGTATATAACCGACTCCTTTACTCGATTTGGCCCACTGTCAACGGACAGATTTGATTCAAACTTTGTACACTTATCAAGGATCGGTGACAAAAAAATAATTGCATGAGTTTAAGGGGGCGCATAAAGCAAAATAACCAATCTTCTATTAGATGATACGTGTAATATGCAAGACCAAATTTAAAAAATAAAATATATATCAAACTAGATGATATGTTCAACGATTCTGTTTAATCAAAAACATAAAATATTAAAATTTACTCGATAAAAAAAAATCACCAAGTTAGCTCTAATTTTCACACTTTTACGTTTTCTACTTGACATGGTAATACTTATTATGATTTTTTTTCATAAACAATTATATTAAAACATTTGCAAGATATTTGTCAGAGCATTTTGTGTAATTACTTTTAGTTTTGGTTTTATCTGCGATAAACCACTTTTGGCGCTCTTTTTTTCTCGAGATAAACGTTTGATTTTGTCACGATAAAAGTGGTTTATCGGAATGCGATGTTCTACCGCGGTATAAAGCGCGTCACACACGGTGAAGATAATATATTTTATCTTAAGATACTGTTATGTTAAATATTACAATATCATAAGATAAAATATTATATGTAGTAACTTCACCGTGTGTGACGCGCTTTAAAGTAGCCTGTTTCTAGCTTATCTCTAGAGTCTAGACACAACAATCATATCAAATAATCGCTTTCTTTACGTCGATAAGAAGGAAAAAGACAAACTAACATATTATTAGTAAATTGTAAGTATTTTAAGAATAATTAATGATTAGGTTTTTAATTTCAATGTGTTACTTATATATCAGCGTTTAATCAATCAAGAATAATTTACATTTTTATTTATTATCCATACTATCCAGTATCCATACTAATATTATAAATGCGAAAGTAACTCTGTCTGTCTGTCTGTTACTCAATCACGCCTTAACTACTGAAACAATTTGCATGAAATTTGGTATAGAGATATTTTGATACCCGAGAAAGGACATAGGATAGGTTTTATCCCGGAAATCCTACGGGAACGGGTTTTTCTTTGAAAATGCGGGCGAAGCCGCGGGCGGAAAGCTAGTACTTTATAATTTATATGACAGCAAGTGTTAATTGAACATGATGGCATGATAAATCAAAATAATTCAATAATTTGTTATTACTTTAATGCATATTTCCATTACATAAATCATAAGTATATCTATAATCTATAATAATATTATGAAGCAGAAGTTTGTTTGTTTGTTCGTATGAACAAGCTTATTTTCAATATTTCGTGGTTGGTGTGAAATTAAAGGCCATTGATTGTAGATATAATATATATGAGTATCTATATACAGGGTGTCCCACTTTCGGTATACTAAGCGCAAAGGGACTTGTAGTTTTGCATACGCTGAGTACGTAAAAAATAATTATAAAATTCCAGACGCATTTTTTTTTAAATAGAGGAATTCTTAAAATTCCATGTGTACACCCCCAACAAGCAAACCGCCCAACTTTGCCACCCGCATGTGAGCTATCGTTTAAGATTATGTTTTCATAGACAAAATACTCACGTTAGCAAAGCGGTATATGCCGGCTGCGCGAAGCTAGAGACGAATACATGGATTTTAAGGAAAAATGTAGCAAAAAATTTTTCGCGTAATTTTGTTATTTAAGTATTTTTTATGTGATCAGTGTATGCAAAACTACAAGTCCCTTTGCGCTTAGTATACCGAAAGCGGGACACCCTGTATATATATAAAAAACTCAAAGGTGACTGATATAGTGATCTATCAACGCACAGCCCAAACCACTGGACGTATCGGGCTGAAATTTGGCATGCAGGTAGATGTTAGGACGTAGGCATCCGCTAAGAAAGGATTTCCCGAAATTCTTGCGGGAACGGGGGAAAAACGGGGATTCACGTACAAAGTCTTGGGCGCAAGCTAGTGTAATTATAAATTTTTTTACATTTTATGTAGAGCTTAGTTGGGATAGCGACTGGCCACTCTATACAACGTGATCATATAAGCATATCGGTTTCGAAGACCTAATATGGATAGACAAATATTGCTCACAAAAACTAAACGTAAAAGTAGGCACATTATTAATTATTTTATTTATTTTATTTATTTATTTGATAAAATATGATAGTTCATTTATGTTGTCATTTATTGAGGAAGACCGATCACGGGTGGCCGAGACGTCAGGCGCTGCCCCGGTAAGGGGCCATTTTTGAGAAAGACGCGGGTTCGAATCCCGTCTAGTGATCGAAAATTTTGTATTCTTTAAAAATGTATATAAGTAGATAGAGGTATTCTCGAGGAAGGTGTAAAGTAGGTATATAATTTATTAGATTTAAATAAAGCAGGCAAAACCGCGGCGGAAAGCTAGTTAAGAATATATAGACGGCATTTTCAAAAATTTTCTTTAGCGTACATATATTTGTACTCAATTTACTTAATTACAACAATCATTTAATAATGCTAGGCCAATATTGATTACCCCATTATGATAATTAAATTGTTGTCATTTTATTACACTTCTAGGAATATAATTTATTTTTTTAATTAGTGTAGATTTTTATGTATAAGATAATAAATTACAAATAATGTGTAGGAGCATTTTGCATTGCGATTTTCTTAACCGACTTCAATAAAAGGAGGACTTCACACGCTCTTATTAGCTTCACCTGTATGTTTGTATGATTTAACTTTGTACACTTATCAAGGATCGGTGACAATACAACAATTCCATGAGCTTACTTACCTGAATACCACAAAAAATTATAATTATTTTATTTCTTACTTTTAGTTGCCTCTATCATTAAAGGGTGTTTTTAGGTGTTCTTTAACTTGTATATTACAATTCCAGGCGGCTGGATGAATTCCTCAATCGTCGACCGTTTTGGCGATTACGCGGACTTCATTTTCTCTCGTTTTGGAGACCGCGTCAAATCCTGGCTGACAATCAATGAACCAGAAGTAGTCTGTGATCTGATTCCTCCTTTATATGGGTATGAGGATGGTGTATCCCTCACTTGTACTAAGAATGTGTTGCTGGCACACGCGAACGCGTACAGGATTTATACTGCGAAGTATAGTACGACATAAAAGAGATGAAATTAATTATTTTGGAACTAA
>CAJQZN010041065.1:0-15107 GCA_907164685.1 Colias eurytheme | reverse complement strand
TACCTCGCTAAATATCCTCGCACATGATTAGTGGAAAAGCTCCTTTAGTTGTTCTTTTTTCAAACTCAAACTCAAACTCAAACTCAAACTCAAACATTTATTTATTCAATTAGACTACTTTTAGTAGCACTTTCGAATCGTCATTACATAAGTATTTTTAACATTTACCACCGATTCGGAAAGCAGTATCTATGGAGAAGAACCGGCAAGAAACTCCATAGTTGCTCTTTTAAAATCATATTGTCAATATTACATAATCTGTAACTTAAATCTAACTACATAATATATCATAATATGCCAAAGAACTGTCCTGTGGTTCTTACGCGACAACCCTCCATGGATTTTCATCTTCCATATATTCCTTAATGCTATAATAGGCTCTCTGAACTAATATATTTTTTACATAAGTTTTAAATTTAGCACTACCAAACTCCTTAATATTATGAGGAATTCTATTGTAAAAGCGTATACCTTGACCCATAAATGAATTTTTAACTTTAGCTAATCGGAAAAATGGCATTTCAATTCTATTTCTGTTCCTTGTGCCATAACAGTGTCTATCTCCTACTCTTGTGTGTACGTCGGCATTTTTGTGTACATGCAAAATATTATTAAATATATACTGTGATGGTACAGTAAGGATACCAGTATTCTTAAAGAGATCTCTTAGTGAGTCCCGAGCACGTAAAGTATATATAGAGCGAATGGCTCTTTTCTGTAAGATAAATATATGTAGTTTCTATATCTGCTGCCCTGCCCCATAGTAGAATTCCATAGGACATAATACTATGAAAGTAGCTGAAATAAACCAATCTAGCTGTATCTTCATCGGTGAGATGCCTTACCTTTCGGACTGCATATGCTGCTGAACTGAGCTTACCTGCAGCGGTGTTGACATGGGCTCCCCACTGTAGTTTCTCGTCCAATGTTAACCCAAGAAATACAGTCGATTCTGTAGGGTGTAATACCTCCCCGTTCAAGGTAATATTTCTGCTCAACTTTTTAACGTTAGGTAGTAAAAATTCAACACAAGTTGTTTTTTTGGCATTTAATAATAAATTATTAGCAGTAAACCAGTCGGATATGTGTAAAAGAGTACTGTTCACTTCGTCAACATTTGGGTCATGCCTATCCACATTGAATATTAATGAGGTATCATCTGCAAACAGAACTATTTCACACCTATCCTGTAAATAATAAGGTAGATCATTGATATATACCAAGAACAAGAAGGGTCCTAAAATAGATCCTTGTGGAACACCAATGTTCTGTTATTTCTGTATCATAAAATTAACTATATACATTCTTTTAGAATGACAGATTCACACATCCAATTTACGCGAAGAGTGGTGGGTGGCCTGAAGGTCTAGAGGAATATATTGCAGAATATAGCAAGGAAATTGGATATAATACGTCATTGTTGCCGCCTTTTACTGAAAGCGAGAAGAAGTTTATTCAAGGTATTAATGCACACATACAAAAAGAGTACAATGGCAATCTAAATATATATGTATATTTAAAAGAGATTTGCAGTGTGCCACTGAAAAATGGCAAGCCACTCAGCATCAGCCATACTCTAAGAAATATCTTGATTAAAACTGATTTTAAAAAAAGGAAAGATCGGACTTTTCTTTCGAAGAGTCACTTTAAAACTATGTCTAACAATAGTATTACATATATGATCTGTGTTTTAACATTAGTCTATTAAACTCGGTTTAGTCATTAAATTTCATAAAACAGCAACGAACAGTGAAATAATTCAAATAAATCGTTCAAATAGTCTCTAAATATTTTGTTCCTCTGTTGCGTCAAATAATATGTTAATATTATATACACAGTGCATTTAATGCCACATCTTAGAAATATAGTCGAATATCGGCAAATAATTAAAATAAAGGGTTATTAAATTTTTGTAAGATATATCTAATGGTGCAAATAAATGATTTATTTATTTATTTATTTAAAATTACAAAACCTATCTATCACTTACTTGCGCACAATTAAAAGTTTATCAACAAAACAAATGTAAACTGCATCGTATCCCACAAGAGGCGAATTTTCAATTTATTTTTTCTTTCAGGCACATACGATTACGCCGCTTTTAACTATTACTTTGCCGTGAAAGTGACAAAAAAGAACAACAACATACCGTGGAATCCACTAGTATCGATGCTCTTACAAGATGGATACACTGTAGATACTTATGTAAGTTTATTTTGATAGCAATTTTGGGAGGTATTTAAATGAATTACTAAATCATATCGCGAAATGTTTAGTGTGTGCTAAGCGTAAAATTCGAGAACGACTATCAATTCGGATAATTTTTTTAACGTCCTTGGCTTGGGCTTGTGTTTGATAAATCTATGTTTACTGGCTATCATCGGATCAAATTCATGATTTTTTTTATCGTGATTATATTGAATATAGATATGATCAAATCTTAGTGACGATAACTTTATGTATTGACACAACACTTCACACAATACAAATAACAATTAAAAAAATAAACGTTATTTTACACTGTTACTTTATGTTACAGTAACATATTCCATAAGTGTAAACACTTATAAAAAAAACGTCGTTGTAACAGCATTAAAATAAGTAACAATACTTATGCTAGGGCCATTGAGTTACTATGTAAGTACTACGCACTAGAGAGGACATCGCTACTACACTATTTGTAACACGAGTTAGAGTCAATCATCTGAAACCAATTTTTTTTTGTTACATTGATTAGTTTTAATTGATAAGTTTATTTATTCACTAGCCGCCCCGCGCCGCCGCGCTTGTCGCACAGATTTTGTTCGTGGTGTCCTCTCACCTTCACACCCACATACACACACACACACTCACTCACATTCATCTAGATATACACAAATGCGCTTACGTTTAAATTTAACTTACCTTGTCTTTATTTTTGTTATTTTAGAGCTTTTAGTTTAGTTTATAGACATAATACTATGATCAATATTGGGAGAAGCCTCTGGCTCCGGAGACACAGTTTTAACTAGTTCAGGAGTCGAAGGATTCATTATCTAGACCTGTACAATTATTATGTCAATAAAGATTTTTATTATTTATTATATTTTTATCTCTACACGTTGTAATCCTCCTCAATGGCTGCGGCAGCTAATTGTGCATAAAAAAGTTTGCTTGTATCGAGAGTTTTTAATAAAAATCTGCCGTCTTATGCGGCTTATCTTTCTGGCATTCTGAGACACGACACGACGATGAAAGTAATTTGCGCATATAATTTATTTATGGAATAAAAATTAACCACACTTTCCTTCGATCCACTCCAATTATAAACTAAAGTGTACTTAGAAACTAAAATATTAATCGCAACTATTATAATATTATTGTTAGACGTATCATATTTTTGTGGATGAATAGTTGTCCAAATGTCAATATAGTTGTCACTATTTCCTGTCAAAACATGCTTAGCTGTCGAATACCAGTCGAAGACTATAAAATGCCGCTTTCCTTTGAATCGTGGCGCATTCGTACGAATCGTGCCTCGGACGTTGTTTATACGACGTTTGACCCAACTACCCTCACTTTGTTAATAGTCGTTGACTTGCTGCGATTTGTTATCAACTACCTACATCAATTGGGTAGCTGTGTAGAATCGCAGTACATTCTTATTACATTCAAACTACCGGCCTCGCGTGTAATTTCTTATATGTATTATATTATTATTTATGTATTTATCATTATATTTACTTATGCTTTTCTTTAAGGCATCTCCTGTAGGATTACGAAAGCTCATAAAGTGGCTGAACGAGCGCTTTGGAGTCGAAGATATAATAATCACAGAAAATGGGTATGGCGCTCAAGATGCAATTCTTGATTATGAGAGAGTAAATTACCTTAAAGAGCATTTGGAACAGGTATGTGGTTCTAGATTATTCTAGAAAGAACAACATACTTCTAGTGCAACTGTTGTACATACATGGTTTATAATATAATCAATACACATAAAAAATACTCTATTGTGATCACAGAAATACGTAGAAATAAAAATAAACAGTAATCAACAGGCAGTCTTATAATTAAAAAAGCGATCTCTTCCAGACAACCCGGTAGACAAGGAGACGCAGTGTATTCTGAATAAAAACGTTTATTAGAACTCAAATTTCCATATAAAATATCAAGTTTTGTATTTTTTTCTTTTGCAGGTTCTGTTATCTATATATGAAGACGGTTTAAATGTTTTCGGTTATATGGTTTGGAGTTTAATGGATAATTTTGAATGGGTTTCAGGATATAGGTTAGTTATAGTTGTATTCTTCATAAAATGCTCTGGCATTAAACCGGCTACTCACCTACCTGCAGCAGGGGCAATATTAGAACCCTTAATTGGCTCCTAAATTGTAATGTGAATAGGCAAACAATTTAGAGAACGGCTGAAATTGCTCCAACCGCCGTGCAACCGAGATTGTTCCAATATTGCCCCTGCGGCAGGTACATGAGTAGCCGGCTTTACAAACATAACATCATAGTGATTTTTATTTATACATTGTTATTAAACAAAGCTTTTACGATTCCAACATAGATATAGATTTTAAGGACCTACCAATAGAAAATTCATAATTAATTAAATCTCAGTATTTACTCCCACTCTATCTTACATTACATTGGTTTTACATTGTTTTTATTCAAGTAACTATATATTTCAGTGCACATTACGGTCTCTACAGCATAGACTTCGACGATTCCGAGCGCCCGGCGACCCCGCGGCTCTCAGCTGATTACTATACTTGTATCAACTTTAATCGTGCCCTACCAGTGTGTGATAATTACCTTCAGCCTTAGAATAACGCCTAGATTTATACACATGCTCGTCTAACTTGCATTTCCATAAAAAGAGCGAATGCTCATTCTAACCCTCCGTGTAAAATTCCTTTAGTGTAAACAGGCTTAGAGCATTATTTTGTTGTTCTTAGTTCGAAAAGATTCTATGCAATGTTCTAATACTGAACAACACTGAATATGTGACTGAATACGATTTTTCGTTTACACTAAAATATCATGAAAGAATGCTCTAGCTCTATGTTCGTTTGATGTAAATGCACCGTAAAGTCAGTCAAAAAAAATATTAAAAACTAGCTTTCCACCTGCGGCTTCGCCCGCGTTTTCAAAGAAAAACCCGCATAGTTTCCGTTCCCGTGGGATTTCCGGGATAAAACCTAGCCTATGTTACTCGTGGATAATGTAGCTTTCGAATGGTGAAAGAATTTTTAAAATCGGTCCAGTAGTTTATGAGCCTATTCGTTTGTATCAAACAAACAAACAAACAAACAAACAAACAAACAAGTTTTCCTCTTCATAATATTAGTGTAGAAAACACGCAATTATTGAATTGTATAAAAAATGTATAAATGTACAAAGTTTGAATTAAGTCGTTAAAATTGGGACAAAATCAAGTCTAAAGGAATCCGTTACATACAAAACATCCACGTGTATGTTTGTATGAAAAACTTAAGAAGCGTTTACTAATTAATAAAACAATTTGTTACATGAACAATGACAATAATCATACTTATAATTCATCAATGGCGCTATTTATTTTTCTCTGTATAGTATTATGATAATAAAACTCCCTTCGTGTTATTTTTTATGTTTTATTGTTATTAAAAGCATTTTATTAAATTGGTGTTTTATTTCTTTCACGTGTAACTTTTAAACATTTTAATGTATCTCTCTGTACTCTGACATTGTAGGTACCTCATTTGTAAAGCAAATCTGTCATTGAAAAGCTCGCAATCGGATGAACAGAATTGAGAAAGATGTAATTGAGATAAAATATACTAAAATCGGTTCAATATTTTGGAAGTATGAATTATGACGCCAAAATATTTTAACTAGTATTATGAACTAGATGCGCCCAGACTCCGCGGTTTTCCGCATTGCGCCGCTCCTGTTGGTCTTAGCGTGATGATAATATATCTAATACCGAAAGAATTGTTCAAATCGGACCAGCAGTTTCTGAGATTAGCGCGTTCAAACAAACAAAATAAAAACAAACTCTTCAGCTTCATAATATGAGTATAGATCACCATCGCGATTTTATAAAATGTATGAAGAATTGAAGAGCACTGTTAATTTCTTTTTCTAAAAATGGGAATTTATCTGATTCAATCCTTATACAAACTGTATCATTGACCTACGCGTGTATCGATTATGTAACAATAATTATAAAACTATTTACAATCGTTCAATGATTTTCCTTCCTCATTCATTCTATATTACCTAGTCTAAGATCCCACTGCAGGATTAGTGCACATTCACAGTTTTTTTTTTACTAAAACCAAACTTAAAAATGCTTGCGGCCAAATTTTGACTGGCAACCTAGTCGATATATTACATATTCTCCTAATTATAAATATACATCAAATTTTGGTTTTAGCAAAAAAACTATGAACGCACTATATCCTGCGGTGGGATCTTAAACTATATCCATTTATTTCATTTGAGATCAACCATTCGACTAAGCATGCCTTGAGTCACGTCATAAAGTTATGTCTCAAACTCAAACATTTAATTATTAATCAAGGCTTATAAGAGTACTTTTAAATCATCAGTTTAAATAATTATAATTAGCAAATATGGTTAGTGTTTATTTCCAAATAAATTATTTGAAATTTTTCAATACATTTTGCTTGACTAGAATGTGGTGTCACTGAACCTGTAGCCGGTCATATAAAAGACAAACGAAGTAGACAAATACCGTACATATTTATTTATGATTGGAACATAAAAATTAAAAACTATAATAAACTTCAAGTTTTTCAATCAGCTGATTTTATTGTATCAAATTATGCAAAAACGATCACGATTCTAATTTCTAACACTACGCTCTCAATAAATCATGTATTTTTAATTTTAATATTTTAATTTATCTTTCCCACTAAACCTACTAAATTACTAATATTATAAATGCGAATGGATGTGTGTGTGTGTGTGTGTATGTTTGTTACTGTTTCACGAAAAAACTACTTAACCGATTATTATGAAATCTAGCACACATATAGAGGGTAACTTGGATTTACATAAGTTTTATCCCCGAATTCTCACGAGAACGGGAACTATGCGGGTTTTTCTTTGAAAACGCGGGCGAAGCCGCGGGCGGAAAGCTAGTACACCTATAAATAAGCCAATAGTTACTTAAATAATAAAGAAATATAGTCTGTGGTTTAAACTAATGAAGAGTAATTACACTATTCATACATTAACTTACTAAAGATAATATAATACTTTACATTAGTAAAATATTATGTTATTAAGGTATACTTACGCAATATTAGGGTAATCTATATTCTATACTAATATTATAAAGAGGAAAGGTACAAACCTTTCCTAATTCCTAATTACAAAATTATGTAAGTATTTATGTATGGTTTTCAGTTTTCACGCATAAACTACTGGATCGATTTCAAAATTCTTTCACTATTAGAAAGCTGCATCTTCACAGAGCAACATAGTCTATATTGAATTTTCGAAAAAAATAGAGATCCTTACCAAAAATTCTGTCATCGCGTCCGCTGCGGAATCTATTCCTTGAAGTACGAGGATGGTTCTTATGAAAAAAAACGTAAACATGTGCGAAGCCGGAGTGGATCGCTAGTATATCTATATATAAAGGTATTAACATTTACATACTTATTAACATCTGATAGGTATTTTTTGTACCTAATTAAAATATGCGTTGAGTTCTTGAGTCTATACTTTATAGCTGTTTAAGTTCAGTCTGCTCACAACCACGTTAACTATAAAGCGAATCATTATTTTATTAAATTATAATAATAAATAAATATATATTTTAATCAATTGATAACACTTATTTTCTACTTCCACTTTCTGTATTTATAGATACATTATTTGAACGTTGGCTTTACATTGTCTAGATACATTTTATGATAGAAAAAAGAAAAATAAAAGAGCTAGCTTTTCCACAATAGTTTTATTTAATGTTTGGGCACAGATTAGATAAGGTTTGGACTAATTATTTTCCGCTCGTAAAGAAAGGTGCAATAAACATTATTAGGAATCTCTATGGAAGTAGGTTGGTTTAATCGTCAGATTAACTCAACATAAAACGGGCTATACGCACTTCCTTATATACTAAGATTACAGTAAAAAGCTAATAAAAATGATTAACACGTAAATTTAACGAAATTTCGTTTAGCATCTCGCTTACTTTCCGACATGTGTTCATTCAATGTGGTTGTGTCGATCGTTATAAGGTAATCATTGCTATCATATATTATAAATATGTATGTTTATTATTTAAATGATAGTGTGTTTGTTTGTGTGTCTTTCCCGTCACAACAGAGCAATTAAATGGTATGATTTTTGTGTGTTGTGATAATTAGGAGGCCACTTTGGTAGTGAAATTTCTTTAGGTGCGTTGAGAGTAAAATTTCAAGGTCGCGTCATGGCAATACTGTCACGTCATGGAGTAAGGGATTTGTATCTTTAAATCTTGTCAAAGAAGTTTCACTTCTGACACGTCTGCTCAGTACACACGCTCTTACACGCTTTTAGCTGTGCGGAAAGCTGGTTCTTTTTGTTACGTATAAGTTTATATACCTAACACGTATAATTTACAGACATAATATCTTTGAATTATAACAAAAAAGATAGGTAACAATAGCTACATATAATTACGCTAATAAGCTACTGTTATAGCAAGAACAATCAATATAAATAAAATAAATATTTATCTTTTTGTTGTTTTATAGAATTGTATAAAAACGACATAAACTGTGACTGGAGAAAATGTAGCTTTCTGCTGACGAAAGAAATTTTGAACTCGGTCCAGTAGTTTTTGAAAACATTACATACGTACATACAAAAACACAAATTTTTCCTATTTATAAGAAGTTATTGGCAGATAAATATGTAGATATAGATCTCATAATTTGAATTGAACATTGTATAAAGGTATTTTAATTGCTATTACTCGTACCAAGAGTAGGTATCTATATTAATCAGCGGAAATTCTTATATGAGCCAGCTCACACAAGAATCTAATTTCTAAACAATTTATATTTTTCTTTTTTATCATACTTTACGTGAAAAAAAATGTTTTACATCTAAAATGTATTTGCTGTACGATTAGAAATAAAAGAAAAATACGCTCTAATAAATATTTATTTCATAAAACATATTGCTTTATGACTACCTACAAAAAACAACAATAAACCTCTAAGGGCCGATTTTTCAATGCTTGGATAAAACTTATTCGTAGAATAAAGTATAAAACTACCATTTTAAAAACATATTCTAATTGCCCGTATTTGACAGTTTACGTGACATTTTAATATTATCGTGTAATACTTTACTGGACGGATAAGTTTTATCCAAGCATTGAAAAATCGGCCCTTAAACAAACATAACAACAAATTTTTCACAGTACATTACTGCTGACGTCAGCATGTTCCAGTAATTTCCCGCCAAAATTCAAATTTGGTGCAGCGACCTCCTCCTACCAGATAGAAGGCGCTTGGGATGAAGATGGTAAGGATCTTTTAAAAAATTATAATTTTTTTTTAATATTTGATTCACTGACGAAGGTAGACAGACTAGACGACCATGGCACCTCCGTTGACATTACAATGTTATTAGTAAATCTGCCCTACAAGTTTTTATAAGTACTAAGTAGGTATAAATGTAGAGCTTCTTATCTAAACTAATATTATAAAGTTGAAGAGTTTGTTTGTTTGTTTGTTTGAACGCGCTAATCTCAGGAACTACTGGTCCGATTTGAAAAATTCTTTCGGTGTTAGATAGCCCATTTATCGAGGAAGGCTATAGGCTATATATTATCACGCTACGACCAACAGGAGTGGAGCCACGGGGGTGAAACCGCGGGGAGCAGCTAGTTATTCATAATAATAAATAATGATATTTTCATTATGTCTTTAACCTTATTTAATTCTGAGATATTATTTTTTTCGTTTAAGTATATTGCATGTTTTCCTTAAGTTTGCTTAGCCGGCTTTGAATGCTTCGTTTGTTTGTTTTATTTTGGTTATTAAGATTATCACTAAACATGTATTCATTCCAAGAATTAGACGACCTTCTTCATAGTACGAAGGTCATAATACGAAAAAAACAATGTTCCTTCATTCCCTTCTTTTGAACCTAACAAAATGTGCAAAGAAGTACCGAATATTTTGTTATGAACAAATGTGTCTTTCTCTATCTTTTTTACTAACAGCGGTTCGCGGTTTCACCCGCATGGCTCCGCTCCTGTTGGTCTTAGCGTGATGATATATTGTAGCCTATAGACTTCCTCGATACATGGACTATCTAACACTGAAAGAAATTTACAAATCGGACCAGTAGTTACTGAGATTAGCGCGTTCAAACAAACAAACTCTTTAGCTTTATAATGTTATAGCACAGACTAATAATGGTAGTGCACCAGACATGGTTATAGTATAGATTAATTTAATTTTTTATTTTACCAGTACCTATTTTATGGCAAATCAATAAATATAGTTAAGCAAATCTAACTGTTGTGCCATCGATTACAATGTAACACATTACGTAACACGTTACACATGTCGTTAGCCTTCTATCTAAGTATGACCCCAATGTGAACATAGGTTTCACCGAATACGAACATTCGGCCGAATATTCGGTAAAACTTTTATCGAACCGAATATTCGGTACAGCTTGATACTTATATATTGCATTGAGTTATTATCTTTTTACCAATCTACTTTAATTAAAAATAAAGCTTCAGTGACGAAAAAACAGAAAGCTACACTCTAAAAACCTTATTATACTGTACTCTCAAATCATAATAACACACGGGTCTTAAAAGTAAAAATGTTGAGTATCACTTAACAATTTGCCGAGGTGATTCAGCCGAATATATTCGGTCGATTATGAATATTCGGTAAAGCTGCCGAATATTCCGAATACAGAATATAAAATAAATATTCGGCCCATCTCTAATTATTATAAAATCTTTGCAGGTAAAGGTGAAAATATTTGGGACGTCTTCGTTCACGAACAGCCTTGGCGGATCGAAGGCAACGCGACCGGTGACGTCACCACGGACTCTTACCACAAGTGGAGAGAAGATGTGAGGATCGCTTCGGAGATGGGACTGCATTTCTATAGGTTAGATATTTTTATTATAAGTACTAATAGTAATATATAAAACAAAAAGTACAAGTAGTAATACAATACAAAAAAGATTTATTGCAACCACACAATGATATGTTTTTACATTATAAGACACAATAAAAAAAATACCTGCAATAAATTTTCAAAAAATAAAAAAGCATAGAATAACAATCGAAATTACAACACTTCTGACAACAATTAAATCGCTTGCATTGTGGCTACAAAAGGCCCTGGCTCAGCATAATGTGCTAGAGGCAAACTCCACAACGCTGATTTTCAATGAGTTTCAATAAACGTTTATGTTGAGTTTTCACGTATTTTAAGTTACTAATAGGTGCGAAATTTACTTTTGACCTAAATTAAAATACAATTTACCCCTCAGGTTTTCCCTAAGTTGGACTCGTCTCTTTCCAACGGGATTCACAAATGAGATAAACGAGGCCGGTGTGAAATACTACAGTGACCTGATAGACCATCTCCTTGAAGTTGGGATTGAACCAGTGGTGACTCTGTACCATTGGGATTTACCTGTCAAGATGCAGGATATGGGTAATAAAGAGTTCAAAAATTATTGAAATGTAGAGATAGGTATATCGCAAGAATCACGCAATTTAAGTTATTTCTTCACTCAGTATAAAAGTGTTAAGCTAATCTTCAATTTATTAAGTATGTTTTTCGACGTCCGACGAGTCTGTAAATGTTTTCTTCATTGTAGAAAAATAGAAAATAGAATTATCATATTACAAACTTTTAGTTACGTAACAACGTGGAAAATTATGGATTTGCCGTATTGATTCGTGGTTTAGAAATAATGGATTCGCCGTATTGATTCGTGATTTCTTAGCAAGTTAAAATATTTCTTCATGATGTTTTTATCTTTCTTGCAGGTGGCTGGACAAACCCCCTCATAGCAGACTGGTTCGCAGATTACTCGAGAAAAGTGTTCGAATTATACGCAGATCGAGTGAAAACCTGGTTAACTATAAACGAACCCTCAATATTATGTGATATTGGGTATATGACTGGGACATTTGCTCCGGGGATTATCGAGGACCAGTTTGCACCTTACATTTGTACCAAAAACATACTTCTAGCTCATGCGAAAGCTTATAGGATATTCGATCAGGAGTTTAGACAGATCAGTGGAGGTAATCAAGTTTTTTTTATCCGATAATTGCATAATTGATAAATCGTAAACTAATGCTACTTAGTTGAAAATAATTCCGAATAACTTAAAATTAAAAAAATATAATATATTTTTAAAATTCAAGATAGTTACCACAGTTACCCAATATTAAAATCTATCGATATCAATTTATGTACAAGCACTACACATCTTTTTATATCTGTTATATCTGTATAATGAAACAGCAAGATTTCACATGTCCACTTATGAAAACATTGAAACAAAGTTAATCGTAGAAATGATTATGTTTATATATAAATCATACCAACCTGAAGGTTTTTTTACAATAATCTTGCAGGTCGCATATCAATCCCAAATCAGGCGCCATGGTACGAGCCGCTAACACAAGACGATGAGGAGGTCGCTGAAATGGCTATGGAACTTGCGGTACGAATCTTCTTGCTTCATATAAAATAAGAGCGTGTGTGCCGAGCACATTTGTCAGAAGTGAAACTTCTTTTGCAAGATTCGAAGATACTAAAATCGTCGCCTAGCTACGTGGTGTGACAGTATTACCATGACGAGACCTTTTTTTTTAAAGTGCAGAAATCTTGCATAGATACCCACGGGGAACTGGCCGTGGGTTATGTCGGATTTCTACCGACCAAAACCCCACTGCGTTCCGTTAAGCCGCATCAACGAGAGGGCTACGGGTATAGGTAGAATTAATCCGTGACCCCATCAGCGGCAGCCCGTCGCCGGGCCCAAACTAGCTAAGAGCCTGCCATGCCTTACCCTCATGGAGCGGCGTGAGCTAAACACGTCTCTCTCACATGACGGGACCTTGAAAATTCACTCATATTAAATTATGAAAGCTTTTTATTTAACCGTTATTCAATCGCCGAGACTCTCTTGTACTCGTAAAAAGTTCTAAGATCAAATGTAGAGCCAAGCGTCTAACTCTACACGTGTTTACTCCACAAGCCCTAGTAGATAATAATTTTGATCAGTAATACCTATACGTTAATAGGCACTTAGATTTCAAAGAATTTCTTAGTGGAATTCAAAATCAAAATAATTAAATTAAATTATCGTATTATGTAAATATTTATTTTATTTATACAATAAATAAATAGTTCATTTTATTCCTCGAAGTATAATTAATATGTGGTTTTAATTAATTAAATTACGTGTTATTTTATAATTAACAGGCAGGTAGATTCTGTCATCCGATCTTTTCTAAAGATGGTGGATGGCCACCAAAACTAGAAAAACTAATGTGGAAGATCAGTCTCATGGAAGGACACACAAGATCTAGATTACCTGTCCTAACAGAAGAAGAGAAAAAATTGATAAAAGGTAAATATCATTTAAACCAAGTTTGAGCTACCTAAACTCGATTTTTTTGAACATACCGATAAGTTTGGTTTGTGTATAATAATAAAGTAATGTAATAGAACAAAATAGTCAGTATTACAAATACGGCTCACAAGGAAAATATAATTTCTACAAATATGATGCCTATCAACAAAACTTCTAAAATTCCTTATTTCATGAGGAAACGGTAAAGCACTATCCTATACATTACATAATAGTGAAGTTCAGTTTAAAAGCTCTACCAATTTTTCATAATCTAGTATAGATACTATTAAATTTTACATCAAACACTGTTACATTATATTTTAATTTTATTTTAACAGGAACAGCAGATTTCTTTGGACTAAACTACTATACCTCTCGTGCGATACGACAAGCGAAGCCGGGTGAGAAGATAGGCCAGTGGTTCCTTGAGGGATCGCCAGAACTGAATGCGGTGATGGAAGTTCCAGCTGATGGCTATTATAGCTCTTCACCTCTTGTATATGTAAGTAATAGAAATCAAAATATACAAACAAAAACACAAAAATTGTTTATTGTGCTCCACAGAAAATTACAAATGAGATCAAATAAGTAAGCCAAAGAGCACAATATATTTGAACACGTATAAAAATACATGCAGATGAACTCCTCCTCCTTTTGTTTTTGGAAGTCGGTTTATTATATTGTGATCAGGATCAGTTTTTTTTAGAGAATTGAAGAAAGGTATTTTTAAAATTGTTGGCACATAAGAAGGTTCACAAATAACAGAATTTAATGATTTTATTTAAAAAAAATATAATTTATAGAAGTATTTCATTCGAATCTGGGAATATAAGCATGATAAATTCGTTTATTGTAATACTGTGCTTAAAGGCTACGGACACTTCCCTAAAGTTAATTATACCTCGAAAAGCATGGTCATTATCCTATAAAAAATATTGTAGATATATCCTGAAGGCCTGCGCAAACTGTTGAGCTGGATTAAACAAGCATATGGAGATTGGGAGATCTTCATCACAGAACATGGCTACCCCACCTCTGGGCTGGAGCTCAATGACTATAATAGGGTCGTTGCTATTGGAGAACACTTGGAACAGGTATCTATCTTCTTGATATTATAAGTGTAAACATTTGTAAAAAAGATATGTATGTATTTGTAACTTTAACACGCTAGAACTATTGAATGGATGAATATTTATTAGTTTATAGGATTAAAATACTTCATAATTGAGATGTTTTGAAATAATAGGAAAAAAACGGTTGACGAGGCGGGATAGCATCCGCGTCTTTAGCTAAAAAAATCTCGATTCAGAAAATATATAAACATATTCAATTTCTCGATAAAGATGTAGGTATATTCGGGACTTTGTATATTTAGGATATCTCCCCTTATAATTTAACTGAACATCCTATATATTACTTAAGATCACGTTTAGAATGACTGCTCAAAGAAAGCCTATGCTTTTTTTATTTAGCT
>CAJQZN010041064.1:185296-210756 GCA_907164685.1 Colias eurytheme | reverse complement strand
TGAGAGGAAATAGTTAACCAAATTTGCACCTGGCTCCCTAACCAATAACAACGTCCGATTTTTGCATATTACTGTATCGAACTTTAAAAAGGGTTCATATTTCATAATGTGTTGTTGGGAAACTTTAATACCATTTATTAAATCATTATTATATTATATCCAATATAAAAAAAAATATTATAATAATATGAATGCTTCTATAACGAGTATACTCATTTTGTAAGAAGTCAATGTGGTACGGGAGCTAGTAACGTTTTAAAAAAAGTCATTTTAGTATAGTTGGTTCTTTGATATACTGTTTCTCTTCCTATTTCGGTTAGAGTATACGAATGGTGCGTGCAATGCGTAGCTCGCAGAGAAGGAAAATATTGCTTTTTTAAATTTAATAAACGTATTTTTATTTCGTTCACATTTTCATTCGCGTTTTTTTGCGACAAATGTCTAAAGTACATTTACAATAATTTTGATATCGAACATTATAAAATACTAAATCGTGCATTAAAAAAGTACAGGAAATTTAAAACAAGACAAATGGACACCCAAAAAACAAGTGAAAAACACCTAATTAACCCGCGCCCACATAAATTATACGTTGAAATGAAAAATGTCCTGAACCGAACCGTAAGACAAAAAAGAGACGATTCTGCCCAAATAAAGCGTTCACATTACTCATTGCTGTGCCTTTTTTGTTATGGTTTTTATCGCTGGTAGGTGAGAAGGGTTACGGAATGGTCACTTTTTATACTGACCAGAGTTTAATGTTTTCAGGGTTATAGATAAACAATCAAAAAGATGTAAATATAAAATGTATATGTTACAAAAATATAGATGTTTTTCTGGAGTGTTTTTCCAAGAGGATAATAAAAGTTCAAAATCGAAATAACTGAAGCAAACATTAGTCGTAAAGTTGAAAAGCTATATTACAGCAATTTTCTTCAAGCCATTAACTATTGCAATTTTCAAAAAGCCCTGATCCGCTTGTATTATGTCACATAAGTTGTTTTTCATTATTTATAAACAGCACAGTCTAAGTAAGTCATTAATTTTACTTTTGAATCATTACCTTGTTATTAGAGTTATGAAAGTTTGATGAGGTAAGAACTTTGTATGTGTACTTATAAACTTATAGTTGTTCTATAAAGTTATATTAAGTGCTTGGTAGTTGGTTTATAGCGTCATAATATAGAGGTAGAAAGATTTCGATTCAGCTAAATTTAACGATAGGGACCTGCCCATGAATATTCACTAGTGTAACATACGTTATGGTACTTGAACACTGTAGATAAAAAATGTTTACGGAATTTGTATGTTATGCAAAATCAATCAGTAAAACTAATATTAAGTGTGTATGATATAGCAAGATTTCGTTAACAAATGCTTATTATAATGACACTAGCGGTCCGCCCCGGCTTCGCCCGTGGTACATATGAAAAATAGATGTTGGCCAATTCTCAGACTTACCCGATATGCACAGAAAATTTCATGAGAATCGGTCCACCCGTTTCGGAGGAGTATGCAGACTAACATTGTGACACGATAATTTTATATATAAGATTATTCGTAATGAAAAATTTGCAAGTAAATGCATATTATGAGTCATATTTGCTATTTAATTATGATTTCAATTCTCACTTATATGTCACTGAAAAATGGAAGTTCGTTAGCTTACGGATAGCGTCAGGGATCTAAGTTAGCTTCTAAATAAATTTAAATCGCTTTTACGAAATCTGTTAGTGAACTATATTACAATAATATGCTCCATACAATATTTATTTAGTAACCTGTGTCCATAGAAACGGAACATAATATATTACATGATATAGTATAAACTACGATATAATAATGTTTGTGACTATTTTATGAACTTAGGCCGTAACCTTAAAGGCTTGGCTGTTAAATTAAACTATATTCTGCATTAACTACGCTGGCATCGTAAACTGTATAGGCTGATAATATGAGTTTTCAACTAGTATGTGCATTAAAGTAACAAATTATGGTTAATAACCTGATGATCATTCGAGATTAAATAACTTTTAACAGGCGATATTCAAAATAATATTATTTATCCACTCGGCGTCTGGAACAGTTAAAAAATATGCGTGGTCATGGTCATTTATATCTGGTATCATAAAAGAAAATAAGCACTTATTTAAAAACGTAATATTTAAAAGCTTGTTTATCAAACCAAGCCTTTACTTTGTAACTAGCTGAAATCCAATATTTATTTATTCACAAATGTATTTCACACACAATTCGTCATCCCTTGAATCATACAGCGGTGTGTGTGTATACATGCGTATATGTGTTTACACGTTTTGTGTGTGTGTGTGTGTGTGTGTGTGTGCATTTATTGGCGTAATTGTTTCCGAGTTCAGATTATACGCTGAAGTCAGTTTTCAATTAACTCAGCTAACAGGTCAGTTGGCTGGAAGCGTGTAATAACATGGCCCGGCCGGCCAGCACTAATGTCTGTCACCTTCATGTATATTTATCGATTTTATCTCCTCGCATGGAAACAAATCGGTATATCTTGTTGAACTAGGTACGTGTTAATAATAGAGACATGTTCTGGAAAATTCCATTTGACTCAAGGTCATTGTTAAGTACAAACGCTTGTTAGAGTGAAGAATCAATAATGAATGGTGTTTTTGAATACATGGCATGGTATCAAAACAATAGATAAAAAATCTTTTATACAATATTTAACTTTCTAGTCGGGTCATTCAAATTTTCCTTTGATAAGCATATGGTTTAGTCTAAAGGGATTACTATTTTTGTGTTCTTAGTAAAAATCTAAATATAACGAATTTAGCGACAAAATTTAGCCCATTCGTTTGTTTATTTTGAACATTAGCCTTTATAGCTTTAAAGTTCAAAATCAAGTTAGCCTTCATTCCCATTGACAAATTGTATTGTAAAATAAAACCATATCATTGCCACGTTTAAACCGATATTACGAACGTAATCACGCGCTTTGTGATATCGTAATCCGTTGATTTCAATAATGTATGAATGATATCAAGGAATGAATGAATATACTTTATTGCACACATTGATAAAGGACACGGAACTTTGTAAGTATAGAATAGAGTTAAATGATTTGATTGAATAGTTTACTAAAAAATCTCTACTAATATTATAAGGCTGCAGTTTTTTTGTTTGGTTGAACGTGGTAATCTAAGGAAAAGCGGTTCCGATTTGAAGCTTTAGTGTTCAATATATGTATAGTCAATTTATTCAGGTAAGCTACATCCCTTCAATTTAGTGTTTGTTTCGTATGAAGAATAATTTATGTCAAGTATTAAAAAGAGATTTCCATAAGAATAAAGTTAATTTTAATACATGTTTCAAATCAAAAGACATTCAAACACTGGGAACCACAAAACCACCGTCTCAATTTTCGCAGTCGCTCTCGATTGGCTCAGCAATATTTCATGGTTTTTGCCCTTTTTTATTGAATAACAGTTAGTTGAAACTCGTATAACGTATGCAGCTGTGATGTGACTGTGCTGCGCTTTTGTTTTTGCATTGTTGGGCACGGTCAATGCTCAGAAAGACTTTGATTGTTGAAATATCTAGAGTCTTTCAATGAAAATATTATAAAATCTAATATTAAAATTGTTTATATGTAATTGTGTATAGTATGCTGTTTTTGAAGTTCTGAAACGTAATAATAATCATTTTTCCAAAAAAATATTATTTTTGCTTTCGACGAGTAGGTATACTTAAGTAAACGTAGAGCCAACAGTTAAGCATATCTAATATACCTATTAATTAAAGTGATTGATAATAATTTTAATTCCATCTATCTTTATTATTTACGACCATCATAAAAAAGTATTTTAGACAAAAAAGAAACAGCCATTGTATAACACAGCTCAACAAAAAAACAATTTTTTTTTGTTGCCCTGGATATTTCTACAGATTTATATAATTCAAGTACCCAGTTTGCGAATGTAACCATTAAAATTATTTAATTGGCTCTAGTTTTTTTTTAATTTGGTTTTTCATATATTAAATTTTCTTACGGCCCTTCAGAATACGGGTTAATAACAAGTGTTTATTTTTTTGGTGAATTACGTTTTCTGCACATTTATTCGCTCAGACATAACCCTATTCTATAAAACTGGCTGTAGGATATCAGAATAATAAATGATTTCTGTAAAAAAAACATTTTTATGAACAACAATGTTCGGTTTGTATTGAGTTGAAGAAACCCAGTAGCACTTGGTCAGCAAAGTGGATAGGTATACGAAATTCCCTTGATGTTTGTATAAATAGAATTAGACAAAGCAAATTAATTAGGAATAATTAATAAAATATATGAGAATTTAGGCCTTTGAGGGAATCTAGAAGTATAAGAAGAATACCCGACGGCGCTACAGGACGGGCGTGTCGAAAATTGATAAAAGATGGAAATTTAACAAAATTTTATAACTGATGCTGAATGTTAATTATGGAGAGATATAGTATTGGTAAATTTAAGATAAATTTAAATCACCAAATTATAAAGAAATTGCAGAATAGTTGTTAAAAAACTTCATTATTTTATGAGCAATTACGAACATAAAGCTACACTTTCCCCACAGTCTCCTGGATAGATATCCAGTAAATCTGCGAAATTTCTGTGAGAAACAGGAAGAACGCATCGAAAAAAGAGTAAAAATTATGGAATAAAGGTATCAGGGTATATGAGATCGTCACATGATGGCAGATTACTGATGGTCCATAACAAAACTATTGTCCCAAAATTAACTAAGAAGAGAAGCTTATAAAATCTATTTCCTTGTACTATTTCATAAGTTTTAATGATTTTTCTGTATTTTATATCCATTTGAATTAATTAAATACTAAAACAAAACAATAAGTAAAACTTTGTAATAAATAAATGAAGTTAAACAAATATACCTTCTATTTCATGCTGCGTTTTAGAGTCTAATAAGAAAATTAGGATTAAAAAAAACTAGAGCCAATCTACCAAAACTATTAATAGTTTTATATATAATATGCATTAAATTATTCGAAACCACTTTCACATCCAGGGCAACAAAATCATTGTTGACCAGTGTAATATAACAAACAAAGATTAATGAATTATATAGATAGAGTGCGATAAACACTTATAGACCATCAATCTAACACAAAATCAGGTAAAATTAATAACAGTGATTTATCATATTATAATTCAATGTACAACATAACGTGTGTTTGTCCTGTTTGTTTGTTGTTTGATGTGGACAAAGCGTCAATATGCCACTTCATATAATTAATGGCTCGACTGTTTCGGGTTAGGTTATTAATGTCGTAATAAGTTGATAGCTTGTTGTGTGTGTATGTAAATATGTAAAATGTCCCAGTGGTACAGTGGTGGAGTCTATAATGAGAGTATAGGTTCGATGCTCTTTACTTGATAATTATTTTGTGAGGTTTTAGGGTTTAGGTTGTCGTAAGTTTTTAAATTAACAGTTAACAGATTCTTGCGTATTAGAATCAAGTTTTTCATAATACATGCAATACTGAACTGTGAAGTTTCGTGTCGCGCTTTAAATGTATACAGTATATAAAAATGTTACTGACTACTGATTATAATTACATAACTTAAACATTGAGCTTTTAATTGGGAACATTAACTTTTGAACCTAAAAATACTACTTACACTAAAAGTCTTTTATGAACAACTGAACACAAATCCTTACCAGAAATATTTTGCTGACGGTACATAAAAAATGTCGGAGTAATTAATCAATCGGATAACGGATCTAAGATCAATAAGGGACCAGCATATTCGCTCCAGCGGCTGATTGGAAAACAAACAGAAGTTTAACCACCTTTCTATTTGGAACTTTTTGGTGAAATCCTCTTTTAATGTGTAAAAGTACGTAAAACTAATTTCTTCCGACACGTCTATTTGTCTTTGTGTTCGCAATAAACCCAAATATTATTAATGGATTTTATTTTATCGTAAATATCAAACAGAAACGTTTAAAAAACGAAATTTTCGCCTCAATACTCGTTGATATATTCAATACTAGAATGTTAGAATACAAAATGGCTGTTCAAGATGATTTTTAATATAAAGTTGTACTTTTATAATTATTTGAACACTGCAAATTAAAACACAGTTTTTATATATTCTGAAATAATTCTGACCTGACTTCATTATTTATTAAGTAAATATTCTTTAAACTTTCCTTACATACATGGTGACTTAACTAACTATTAACTGGTTCGCTTCAACTTACATTGCACGTGATTCGAACTTAGTACGTTATATTGGCTTCTTACAACTTTACCGTAGTATCGGTTGACCGAAAATATCAAGTTGCATAAGATTGTAATTATTAATTGAGATATTAATACGTAAGAAGGGTCTTATGGTAAGAGGAGCATTGGTCCCGGGTTCGATTTCTAGGAGGGTCAAATCATGGTATGTCATAAATACATTTCAGGACAATTTTCACACACGGCACGATCCCATACTAAGCTTTCGCTTGTGTAATGGAAACCAGGTGGCTGATAATAATACATAATATATAATTTTAAATAAATACCTACTTATATAGATAATTAGCACCCAGACACAGAGCAAACATCGATGTTCATCACACAAATATTTGCCCCGGGTGGGAATCGAACCCACGACCTATGGCTTGGAAGGCAGGGCCACTACCAACCAAGCCAACCGGTCAGACAAATAAAATATTAGGTATACTGTTATTTCTAAATACCTACAACAACCTAAAATATTAAATATTAATATTTTTTTTGTAAACGTATTTTAAATATTTTTAGGTTATATCTTTGAATACAGTTTCTAATTTAATAAATAATTAATAAGCAACATGTGGCAATCCTATAAATTATTTATTTAACTCTCACCGGTATTACGTGTTTCGAGCCTTAGAAGGTTATATTTATTTGAAAAAGGGCGCAGAGTGAAAGGTGATCTATCCGGTGTGAACTACCCCTTATTACGTAGCACTACATACTGAATGAGAAGACTAGCTTAGACATTTTATTTTTTTATAAAACAAGCCTCAGTTTCGTGTTAGGATTTAAAAAAACTTCAAAAATATAATGACAAGGAATAATTATAATGTAGTACAATGATATTATATATAGAAACAAAAGGTTTTCATACTGAACTTAATCGTGTATTATTATTTTTTAATAGAGTATTAATATTTTTGCGCTATATTAAAAAAAAACTCTGTACAATTTACCTTTGATTATCTTAGATACAGTTAAGAAGACACAATTATTGCCCTTTCTGCCCTTAACACGAAGGCATATCTTCTGAACTAATATTATAAATACGAAAGCCTTGTTTGTTTGTCTTTCTTTTACATCATAAAAGAGTGATTTTTACCTTATTATTTGTTAGGTATTATGATTGATAGGAATTTCCGCAACCCACGCGGATATTCCTTAAAAAGGAGACGCGAATGGAAAACTAGTACGAAGAGAGACGAAGACGAAGAGAGAGCACGAGAACTAGAACTAGGTATCTATCCAATTACAAGCAACACCAGAGCATTTCCCTAGTATATAATCGTATCTGTCACCCAAGCGGTTACCATTAATATTCTAGCACATTCTCTCACTCGGGCGGCATCACTCTAAATAATTCACCAGTTAATGCATTTACGAATATCGAGTTTAAATTAAACACGTATTGATTGTACAATTTACCTTAAATTGATTTGATTATGTTTGTGTATGTTTGGTTATTAATTTAATGTAAAGGAAATGGCGCTTTGGGAAGAAATTGGATAAATTAATAGATTTCTTTTAGGCGCATTTTTAAGATGCAATTTGTATGGGAAAGAATATAAAATAGGTTTTAGATATTATTATTAATTATTATATTAGTGGCATGGATGGTGTAAGGGCGTCAATCGTTATAATATCAAACAAATTTTAAAGATAATGTAAGGCTTCATTAAGGGCTGTAGTTTCAAAAATGATAATATGTTTCTATTTGAAACTATTTTACTAACGTGATTCAATTTAAATTATAACTATCCTATAATACTCCGAGTTTCCTTATATAAAAGTAATTGTGGATCCATTCCTTCACTTAAACACTGTTACGGCAGACAGTTAAGAATTAACTTAAAACTTTACAATGGTTCAACTTTAACTAACTGGAATGTACGCGGAGCTAACGTGTGGTTAAAAATTCGTATAACTTTACTATAGTTTTAATTTATACGGTTCTAACTATAAATTACTTTACAAGAACGTATTTTAAATAACCCCTGACGCATAAAGAGGGTTTTATTAGTCTAAAATGTATTAATGCATATGTTTGTAGCATGGTATAATATCAGAAACGGTAAAGGAATACGGAAAGTCTTGATCGAGATAATTCTTAAGTTTGTTGGTAGCGGGTTTTTTGGAAAGATAATAATGTCAGATGCCTATTTAATAGGTATATTATAAGTTTCTACTTTCTTGCTAAATACTGTTGTTACGATAGCTAAATGATGAAAGACACAAGTTAAAATTCCGCTTTACGATGAATACCAACGTTTTTCTATTCATTCGTAAAGTATCGTATCCAAAAGCTCAAAGCTTTTATGTTTGAGCGCGCTAAGCTCTGGAATTCTTTTTGCATCGGATAGTAGTAGAGCAAGACTATTAATAGTTTAACATCGTGTTACAATCTGGAAAAAAGTTCATACTAAATTGTGCTATTCTCTCTTCATTTGTGTAGATTGATCCTGAAAACATGGCAGAGTCTTCTCTTGGTTATTGTTTCGGTGCTTTTACTATATTTCTAATGCCATTCATTGCGTTTATGTGTCTATACCGTATGTTTGTTGCTTTACTAAACTGATTTAGCTGATTTACCTTCTAATAACCAAACGTATTATTACAGGCTGTGTAGTGTGTATCCTTACGCAAGGTGTTATTTTTTTTTAGTTTTTACAAAATAATTTGGCAAAAAATTCTTCATTATTAATATGATATTCTCTTTCACCTAACATTATAGGTAATGGCAAAGATAAGATAACGCACAGAGGGGTCACATAAATTACGATGTTGCTGAGTCGGTGCCTCCGTATAATGACGTAGTTAACTCGTGTTGGCTGCAGATCCATCACTATTACCAACGCTGGCTTGTCATTGGTTAAATTGTAGCTTACAAGTTTAAGTCAGACAGACTAATTTGTAATTGACCTAATCCGTATAATAATATGTTTTTATGTTTGTTGTTCGGGGTATCGGGTGTAGTTGTCCACACGAAAGTTATTTTTTATCTGCTTTTTTTCTGGCCTCTTTAGCACATTAGTTACTACGTGACCGTAAGTTCAATCATGATGTGCACTATTCACCATTTAATGAAAATCGGTCATTAAAACTTGTACCGTACGTATCTGTCCCATACTTACATTACTAATTGTAGATGAAGAAAGTGATAAACTGATAAAAATACATATTAGGGAAACATTGAATAAAAAATTACATTCCGTATTGTCGTTATTTCATTGCACGGAGTGCATGATAGTAATAAGTTAATTAAAAACGAAAAAGAACCTTTCAATTGTCTGATAGTTTTTATAGTATCTTAATTATATACAGAGTAAATTTATCAAGCTTTAAGCTTGTTCTGTGCGATGAATGCGCTACAATCACTCATTGTCGATTTAAGCTGTGGATTGAGAACAATGGAAACGCCATTATTGATTCAATGAGTTTAATATGAGGAAACAAACATAAATACACATTTATTTATTTGCTGAAATCGTTCCTCGTTTCGTATTTCCACCCTTTATGTAATGTTATGAAGATGCAATAAGGTAAGATAATGTATCCAATAGAAGAGAATTTAGTTATAGGTGTTTCTGACTGACTTTTTGAAGACGTTCAAAAGGATGAATTTATTAAACGTAAAATATACTTACCTAACCAGTAAAAAAAGTTTATGTTTCAAAATAAATATAATGATGATCACATTGCTTCCGTACCTAATTCGACGAATTATTAATTGTAGTACTTACCCAAACTATTTAGGAGTTAACCTAAAATGTACACACATTATAGCAATCTTTCTTCGTGAGCCAAATAAAAATGTATTTATCTAATTTATTTCGCAATTGGTCAAAACAAGAGGCTGTGTGCAACGAGCCACGTAACAATCGGACAATCATAGCCACTTGTTCACTGGTCCGTTAATTTCGATGCTTTCTTATTCGATAACACATCTGCGTTATTTATTCTTTGCGATTTAAAGTACGATCACGTAGAGAATTAGATTTTAATAAGCTTTCTAGATTGTTAGAGTTTCTGTTAGTATTGAACAAATATAAGTGTTTCAATTGGAAACATGAGTTCTTAAAATATTAAGAGAAATGTTCCGTACGAGATATTATGGTACTTATTGTTGTAAATCGCACTCCAATGCTTTCTCTTTAACTTACTATATTTTGGTCTGCATTTCTTGAAACACTGAACTTAAAACGATGATACTTGCTACTGGAAATTCAAGTCACATTAATATGATTAATTGTATAGGCAAATGGCATCGTCAAATACACATATACATTTTGTACCTATGTTTTTTAAGCCCCATCTGATATTATATACACATAAAACTTTTTCAAAGATACTGTACCAAATTACAAACCCAATTTATACAGTTATATGCGTAATTTACCTATACCTTTATTAAGGTCAATTCAAAAGCAAATTTTTTACTCTACCGAGTTCGCCTATCTTACTTCCCAAGAGAAACCATTTTTGCGTCTCATTAAGGCATCGGCAAAGAGTTTTTCTTTATCAGCTTGGTCACAGAGTAACTTGTATAACGATTCTTGTTGTTCAATTGTCCCTTGTGCCTATTTAGAGTATGATTTTGTTTGCGGCTTGAGGCTGTTTACTTGTTTATCTTTTAATTTGATTTTTGCGTAGCATTTTTATTATTTAAACCCATTTTCTAAAAATTCTTGTACTTTGTTGGTTACTTTATATTAGCGACACTTCAACTATAGGAACTTAAAATCGAAAAATCTATTGATTATTTCTATTTTAATAACAGCCCAGCTATTTGATTCTAGTGTTCCTGATAAGTGATAGAACACTAATTAAGTAATCCAGTACCTACCTCTAAAGCTCCAAAAGACAATAACATAAAAATTATTATTCCAAACTATAATCAACTTAAACAATAAATAATTTCATCGAAATAAATCTCCGCACAAACAATTTTCGTAAAAACAATCGCACGAATATAATGAGTTAATCTGTTAAATAAAACAAAGCGAGACAAACAGGCTCAATTAACTTATATCGATGTATCGATACATCGATATATCGATACATTCGTAAATATCGAATTTACTGTATCCGATTACACAGCAATTCACTCTGATGCGGTGCGAATTTTCATCACACTTGCTTTATTTGATAGTTAAATGTACGTACAGATATAACGATTTTCATATATATACCTATAGTACAAGCTCTTCGCCCAGGTTTTGGCTACGAAATATGTAGCGTAGGTCACGAAGTAATAATACAGCTACTAGTGATTTTAATTTAACTAACTATAATACCCATAACATAGTTACATGTACAGTTTTTTAAATTACATTTACAGGCTTTAGGTGTGGAAAGCTGGTGAAAAATAGTTTTATTAATTACGTCATCAATTTAAAAGCTATCAAATTTTTTCTCTTTATTAATAACCACCTCATAGTATAAAGCCAAGATAATTAATTTATTAAATTTATATTTGTTCATTTATAATGTTCACTATACGAATAGAGGTAGACAAAGCAAAAGATGGGAAGATGAATTTAAGAAAATAGCCGGTCCTGTATGGACCCGCTTAGCAAAAGATAGAAATACGTGGAAATCTTTAGAGGAGGCCTTTGTCGACAGACAAGCTGTTTCTTATAAACATCCCGTTGCCGATATTATAACATAAATAAAAATTAGAATACGTAGAATTAACTTAGTTTTTAAGAAATTGGCATGTAATAATTTTAAGAAAAGTAACAGCAATAAAGGCTATTTTATTTTATTTATTTTATTTATTTATTAATGTTCACTAATAGACAAACTAAACCCTATTTATTTTAAAGCGCTCTCAATTCCTCTAAAAAGAACGTTAGACATTTAATTCATTAATGAAAGAAAAACTAGAATGTTCCATGTACGATACAATCACGTCTGTTCGTACAATTATTGGCGAATAAACTAACGTGAAAACTGATTTGTATGTATTTCATTACTCACTGTGACTAATATGAGTAAAATGTATTGGAGCTCCAATGTTTGTAAGCTGATAACTTTGACAGAATTGATTGAATAATATATTTGAAATCGGGTGTCTCTATGGACTCTATGTTTAAAGTTTAAATACAGGCACAGGGCTTTTAATTTAGATTTAATAAATCAACTTGGAAGGCAAATTTGTTCATAAATAAAATTATTATATTTCGTTATTTAATTTTTGACGACGCTCAATAATGAAACAGATTACAACATACTTGAGAAGTCTTTAAGGAATGTAAAAAATTCAATCACGACGGGATTCGAACCCGCGTCTCTCGCCTTACCTTTTTTCTGATCTTTCAAATGTCTAATTTATAAAGTAAAAAACTAAATATCAGATTAGCCACTTCCAAACTTATTACTTACCTACATTTAAACATAAAAAATTAAATTTATCTACTGAAATCAGTTTATTAAGGTCCGTAGATAATTCGTAATTTATTAAATTAGTATCTAAACCATCCCAAATTACTTTGACAGCTAGAATCCTAGGCAGTAATTTAGTAATAGCCAGAGGTCTCCAACTATCAGTGTCTGAGTAAGTCATGAATAATGCAGGCCATAATGTGGGCGGATTGGCTGTTTGTCAGTTTGTCTCTCTGTAACCGCCATTAGTTGTTAACTGTATGATTTACCGGAACTGACGTTATGCGGTAATGATGAATATGTGTCAATTATTTACGATAATGTAACTAATTATGGTCCTACCACAAAAAAATTTAAACACAGTCTAACTTTAAACCATGGATCTGTCACTTTAATAGTTGTCTATGTGAAATACGATAAAACCAGATTAAAGAGAACCCGCGCTTAAAGTTAAACCCTGCCTAAAGTTTTTTGTGATAAGACAGTTATTGTTATGTTTGTGTATATTTTCGTTGTTATTTAGTGTGCTCCAGATAGCACGTTTTCCAACAGCCACTGTGTAACTCTGATATTATTTATAAGCAATTAATCACAACATTTTATACATGCTTTGAAGTTTGTTTTGGGAAACCACTTCGTCTATGTTATAGGAATGATGTGATTGCATCAAAAATGTATTTGATAAATGTATAAGTACCTATAACTATCTATTTTGTTCGCATAAAGTTTTATAAAGTAGTTAAAGTATTTACTACTTATAACAAAGATATTATTATAAAAAGTAAATTTTATTTTTAGAATAGGAGTAACTTTGTAATTTGCTATGTAGTATAATGTAGCTCTCGTAGAATATATTATTAAACAAGCCTACAAAAAGAAAAACTGAACTGACAAAAGAATTGCAGTAATTACGTAAATTGTCAAGATAATGATGGTAATTGTTAGCTAGCGTAGGTGCAGTTAGCCTAATAACGTAGGCAAAGTGCATATGTGATGAACTTTTATATAGGTTTAAAGAATTCTTAACATACAGCTGTTTTCTTAGTGAAATGAAGTTTAATCTTAATCTTAATACTATTATAAAGGCGAAAGTTTGTAAGGATGTATGGATGTATGGATGTATGGATGTATGGATGTTTGTTACTCTTTCACGTAAAAACTACTGAACCGATTACAATGAAATTTAGCACACATATAGAGGGTAACTTGGATTAACACATAGGATAGTTTTTATCCCGGAAATCCCACGGGAACGGGAACTATGCGGGTTTTCCTTTGCAAACGCGGGCGAAGCCGCGGGCGGAAATCTAGTGTGTTATAATATTATGTACTTGACCTCATTTGGGATAATTTAAATCGAGCAATCTTTTTTATAATTAAGTTTATTAGTGCCTAAATGATACAAATATATTGTACGTGATATGGTGGTTATTATTATTTGTTAGTATATTTATTTATTCTTAAAGATGTTTAATATAAAATAAATTTTTGCTCAAGGAAAAATATCACCCTTAGTAACTGTGCCTATAACCACAGTTGACAGATATATACTAAACCCTATACCCTAAATAAACATAAACAGACTGAACAGCAAATAATTACGTTGTCCCATCCTTTAATATTATAGAGACATTAAAAGACTTTAAAGTTGGCCAAACTCCATTAATGAATATAATTCTCTAAAATTACATTCCACCATTTTGAAGATTAAGTCGCTCCCTAACAAATGGCCGACGATCTATGACCCGAGAATATAATAAAAGTCTATTTCGATTAATACAGGGCTGGATTTGAATGGTAATTACCAGATTTATTAAATAAGTTTCATATGGTAAACAGTATTTCATATTTATAAGACACCATGAGTTAATTACATGACGTGTTCATTTTAGAAGTTTTTGTAAAATATTATAAAGAGACATTTTATTTAAAATCCGCCAATCTTAATTCGTTTATTGAGTAAAACAATTAATGAAGTCGAAAACTGACTAAAATTGCTCTAATGCTTCCTTCATTCTTTGATTATATCATGACGTTTTTATTTTTTTAAATATAAATTAAATGAAACATAAAGCCGAATAATTAATTAAATATTTGTTTATCACAATACGCCTCTGCGATACAACAGTCATCAACACGAAGGCGAGTAAAGGCGAGTTGAGAGGAATACACGAACCAACCTCGTTTCTAATTGCTGTTAAAAAGGTTCGATTCTGCTTAATGAAATTATTTAACCCTATTGAGAGGGCGATTACGCATCAAATTGACTCGGAAGGAACTCATTCTTTAGAGGATTACGTTGATGACGTCATTCGTTTGGGACAAAGGAATGGCTCTTTGGAACGGGCGTTTGATGTCACTGGTTCATCCATTGTTGTTACTAATATTGTTTGATAATTATTATTTATTTTCAAAGATTTGAAGAAATTAGTTCTACGTAATTATGTAAAAAAAATATATTGATTTCTTATATTTTAGGCGTATCAATGTTTGAAATATAATTGAACATGGAAGAAAGCCTTACCCATATATTATTTATGAAAACTTCATATTATAAAAATGTATGTATTAAAACGATATTCAAAATCAATTAATAAACATTGTTTTCTTTTCAGATGTAGCATCCAACACCAGCACGCAGCAGCGTGTCAATCTGATGCGACAATGGAGAGAAGAGAGGAGCATCGTCACTGCAGCATAGCGAAGCAGACCATTTTAACAACCCACCCTAGCGGTCTGCAAACCAGAGTGTCAGTAGAACTAGCCAACTTCGACGCGCTATGCCTTCACTCAGAATGCAAGAAAAAACAGTGGGACAGTCCTTTTCTGCACAGACGGGGCATTTTAGGTGGCGTTTCTGGTCACAATACCCCTATTTTGGGCAGACGAAGTGACGCTGTAAACGAAGGGAGACTGTCTCAACAATGTACACCAGTTATGAAAAGGCGGGAGGTGGACAGCCCCGGTGGTTCCCCTCTTCCGATGAGGCGGGAAATGGATGAAGACATCTGTGAGGTGGACAACAGTGTCATCAGTGGCTGGTTGAAATTCCGGGATAACAAGCGGGTGAGATTAATTTATAAGCTTCTGTAGAAGTAGAATAGACTTGAGATTTATGGCAGGAATTCTATTTGAGCTAAGGTTTGCGGTATGTAGACGGTTGGCTGTGGAAAGACAATTGTGGTATTGCTAGGAATTTCCAGGATTTGTTGATCAACAGAGGGTATTGTTAATTGAATTCTTATTGTTTATTGTTCATATTATTGTGGTCTGCCTGCTGCTATTATTATGACCAGTATTTTTCCAAATCAACGAAATAATATCGTCTAACATAATATAAGATCGCTGTAAAAAACAGGGAGGTAAGTTCATAATTGGCGGAATAATCCATATATGAAGCATGAAAAACATTAACCGAAAATGTCTACATCGATCATTCAAATTAATAATCCCATTACTGAAACCATATTAGTTACAGCTATGACAATAATTACCCACTACACTTGTTCCGGTAATATAACTTTACACGAATACCACTTTTACAGTCCATAACGAGAGCACTGTAAAGGTGTAAAATTTGAAGTATACATGTAACTAGACGGGGTCATGTTATCTTGGTGTTCGAAGGAGTTTACTCGATATCCAGGATAAAGTGGCCCTTCGGTTAACATGGCAAAGTATTAGAACTGGAGGGTGTGACGAGAGGCATAGTGCGGTGCAACTGGGCTAAGGGCTTTTCACCTTGTGAGTGATGTGCATGATGTTTATCGATATTTTATATTTATTGGTTTGTGCGATGTTTATGACCGTGAATTATTATGAATTATGGGTGATACAGTGTAAATGTTAAAAAATATCATTTTATTTATTAGACAAATAAGTGAGATGATGGCTTCATGGTTCACTCGATATATTTAGGTAAGGGATACAGGTTAGTTTATAATTGATGTATTTTTTGAATAATAACAATATTTAACATTATTCATACATTTTATTTCAGCAATACACAACGAAAAAAAGGAAAAGGAAGCCGTCATAATTTTTTTCATGGATTATTTTGTGTAGGTAGTTAATTTTCATTAGTATCATGAGGTACATTGATACCATAATAAACACGTCATCTTTCATTGACAACTTGTGATAACAATCGATGCCAATTCATCGATATTCTCACACCCCTATCCAACATCAAAGTAATAGGTTTTGCCAGTGCTGAGTCGCAATCCTAGACACCACTAGATTGCGGACTCATTTATAACCCGTGTTTCGGTCGAATTACACGGCCCTAATTCATTTAGAGGTATGGGCTGCGGTCCTGGATAGATGTTGCGGTTGTTTCGGTTCTTGAAGGTGGATGTGGAAAAGTATTGGTTTATCCGAGCTATTGTACAGGTGAAACTTTGCATGTACTGTTTGTATTAGATGATTGGAAAATTGCCGTGGATATAAAGAAGTGAATTATATGCTTCATTGAAAAATATAATCTATGATTTTTATGAAAATTGGTTTGGATATAGGTTGTTGTCTGTATGTTATAACGTATATTATAAGTCTGGGTAAGCACAATGGCTTTTAAGCTGGCTACCTCTTTGAAGCTGTAGGCTCTAGATTTCACAAGTTACTTAAAAAACAACTTTTAAGACAATTATACTTGTGTCTTGTGTCTAAATGTGATAAATCAGATTTTCAGAATCAAACACTTTTTCAATGCAATTTTCATCCTAATCGTTTGTGAGGTTTTTAGTCTATTGAAAATGTATTAATCAACAACTTTCCTTAATTTTGACGAAAATATCATCTACTCACAATATTAGCTAGTGTGATAGTTATACGATATTGAGGTAAGCAAGAATTTGCGGCATGCAGAGTCAGGTCAATCAATATATCTGCAGTTAACAGTGTGTAACGATAACCTCTAATTAAAATCACATAATCGGTTACATGATAACAGTGTTTTATTTAATTACCATTAAAAAGTTTTGTACTTTGTTAAAATTTGAATTTTCTTTCGTTACTAATAAAATATTTGAATTTAATTCAAATTTTACTAAAATATGAAAATATTTTATTTGTTCCTAGCATGCTCAGAAACCGATATATTATTTTTTTATTATTGCCAGTTCAGAGCTTTTTCGAGCCGCTAGTATATTCAGTTTGTAATCAGGAACTATAACAAGTATTTGTTTTTCCATTATAACTCCTAAACTAATATAAAATTAATCTCAATGCAAACTTTACATCCTTAATAAAATAATGGTACAGCTATAAATTAGAAGCACCATACTCATTCCAACAATCACCATATAACTTCATTAGAATAGATTCGGCCATAATCCCGCTAGTACAAAGGGCCTAGTTGTAATTAAACTGTATTGCTTAGAAATGTATTTAGGTTATTAATTAAATAATGTGTACATATATTTCAATTTATGCGGTTAACTTGGTTGACATAACAACTTCTGTGTAATCTATTAAATACTATAGTAAAATTTAGTTATAGATAATGATATATTATGCTAGAGCATGTAATATTATGTGGAAATAAGGAGCAGCTTTGTATATACTTACGTTTACATTCTCCTAAGCACAAAGTCACATCAAAATTAGTTCATCCATTTTATGCTTCAGCCGTTATTATTATGTATAGCATAGAAGAATTGTTCCTTAGAAGAAATATTTCGAGTTTGTTCACAAAATTATGCCTGTTTTCTTATATTAATACAAGATTTCACCTACATACAATCTTATATACAACATCGATGTATAAAAAACCTTTCCACACACAAGATAATTGTAACACGAGCGATTTCCCCCGATAAACTATTTCCTTGTTTATTGGGGTCCACATGATTTACCGTCCCCGGACAAGTCCGGTCCGTACCAGCCGAGTGTCCCGTATTTGTCCACGACATGGTTAATGTGCGTTATATTTTAGACACTTGTTAAGATGTCTCCATTTGTCGACAAATAGTGGTTGTTTTGTTATATTTTTGCGGTTCTGTAGTTGATGTGTGTTTGGTTTTGCGCTTCTTGAGATTTGTAGGAAAATGGGAAATATAAATAGGTGTAGGTGTGGATTGTAGTTTGCTTATGGAAGAAAATATACGAAACACTTATAACAAATTTATATATTTCATTTATACCAACTTAATATTCTTTAGTGCTAGTCAAAAAAAAGACGTGTGGCACTCGGTGACATACCTCCGCGCCCGTCGGAGTGGGGAGCGTGAGGTTTTTTCGTTACGGAATTTCTGGATTCGGTCCCCGCGCTCAAGGCCCGCGATGGAAGCTATGCAATAGCTTAAAAATAAATATTAATATTGTTCATGAAAAATACAAGTCTATTTTTTATTTATTAGGTACCTATTATTAAAATATGTTTCTTTTAATGTTCTTCGGCAGATAGTTTCTATCGTACAATAAATTAAATAAAAAAATCCTATAATTTACTCCTGATTTAAATAAAAAATGCGTCATCAAGTTATCATTAATTAAAAATTCTCCCGCAGAACGTCCAGAACATGCAATTGTGAATTAAAACTTTATTATAAAGGCCCTTTACATAAAATAATGATTGAAGTGATCCCAATAGACGGGGATGGGATAAAAAATAATTCCGCCGGCAAAACTCGAAAGACAAAGGTAGAATTCACGGAATATCTTTGGCAGAATTTTTTTATACGTTCATTAAATTACGAAATGAGATGATCCAACATTTTACCTGCATTTCTAATTTATTTCACGGGGTATTTATGAAAGGTCATTAACTCCGCTTCATACAAACGGATTATTTCAATAATTCAAAAGCAAGAAAGCGTATAATTTATCCGGAGGGATTGGCTCATGTTACAAGATCTTTGATGTATTGTGAAAAATATTACTCAGTATGTAACAGGAAAAATTCCTAGCATCAGTTAAAAAAAACACCTATTACTATATCTTGAAGTCTACTTTAATACTTATTTACTGTTTCCTACATGGCGGTACCAATTAATATATCGAATTAAAATAATAATATTACTAAACACTTTATTTATATCCTACAAAAATTCGTACATAATGTCTCTAACCTAATTCTCATCAAACGCCTAGTATAATTCCAACATCCAACCAAATTAATATCACCTATCACTTCAATTACAGATAATAATAGTAAGTAATAAGTAATAAAAGAATTCCTCATTTTCCACCAATATTACAGATATTCGCTTCACTTCTTTCGTTACACCACAATAATTTCTCGACGTATTTTTACGTCTCCGGAAAAACGCTTCGCAGAATCTACGGAATGTTTCATTGAATTGTACAAAGCTCGCAAAGCGATTTTTAAGCCACTTCATATTTTTCGTGGATAATTATTTTAAACGTCGTATACTCGTACATAATATATTATAATGTATAATGCCGTAATGAGCGATGCTTTGAAATTCTTTTGCTGTTCTCTTTATTGCGTTCAATTTGATGTTGTATTTATGGTATTATTAACGTGACGAACGTAATTCTTATTATTTACTTATTAATCCTAAATTATAATGAAAATATTTAAGGAAAAATTAAGTGAATTTTAAAATCTCTTTTGAAGAGTAGGTATAATGTGTAGAAATAACTCTTTGATTGCAAACAAAATGAAACTATTGGTCAAGTTTAGATTGTGTGTTTATCAATGAATAAAATAATTAAATTTTAAGTAATATTACTTGACCGTATACAAAAAGCTTAATCCATCCAGTTCTTGGGCATCAGTAAATTAAAAAAAGGAAGCATCACGGAGGAATTTCCGAACATTTTTAAATGAGTGTCGCGTAGCCACGCGCTTCGTCAATGTCGTTTCTGAACGCGAGCCAATGTGTCACCTCATCCGCCATCTTGAATGGCGGGAACTTTACCGCCTTTTTACTTTTTTACTGGGTCACTGGTTCATTGGATAGGTTAAAAGGATAAATGTATTAAGGGATAGCTATTTTTAACGTCGAATAGCGGATTTTATGAGAATAAAATGTGTTCGAAGGTAAATATTTTTTTGTGGAATAAATTATTTCATGTGTTATTCTTGAAAGCTTTGCTGTTGCAGTAAAATTATTCATTAAATGGTTTTATTTGAAGGAGATAGAGATATGTACTATTAAAAATGCATCAAATATGCATCAAATATGCATCTTAAAAAATTAACATCTCGATAATGCAAGATTCCTACTATTAATCCATACTAATATTATAAATGCGAAAGTAACTCTGTCTGTCTGTCTGTTACTGAATTACGCCTAAACTACTGAACCAATTTTCATGAAATTTGGTATGGAGATATTTTGATACCCGAGAAAGGACATGGGCTACCTTTTATTGCGAAATATGTACCACGGGCGAAGCCGGGGCGGACCACTAGTTCAGAATAAAGGATTCCCTTTAAAATTTTCATTACACATCTACGTCTCCTGAATATATACATAATATATATTTTAATATGTATCTTGATGGAATACAATTTTAGTGTACAAGGCAATTGCCAACTCCACAATTTATTGTATTGTGTAAGTTTAAGAAAAATAGGCTTTATTCGAAGTAAATAAGAGTTATATCAGTTATACATTGCGATGTCTTGGGGAATGTATCTTGAATGAATTATTTATTCAGGTTTGAATTAACATATCAAGAATGTACTGAAATTGTAAAGTGGAGTTATGAATAATTGGATGTGGCAAAGTTTGAAATATTGGGTATTATAATATTGAATGTAATGAATTTGTTTCTACTTATCTATACTACTCTCAGTAGTTTTCATTACAATGTCATTTAAAAATCTAGTAGTATAATTAAAGGTCACCTAGGTACGCATAGAAAATAATTTATTTTTTGTGTTTTGCTCATCACCTAATTTCTTTATTGGTCATTTTCTAGATATTTCATAAGAGGAAAAATGAGACCTATGTAGAGATTAGCTGTTATACATTGTTTTAATATAAACATTGGTAAATCTATCTTAACAACTATTACTGTAAATTTGTCATCTCCTTATTCAGTCTATGTACTTATCCTTCAATCCTGATAACTTTCCAAATTCTACTTTTTAGTTTCTTAAATAAAAAAATCTCACAAAACAAAAGAAACCCAAGACGGAAATATCCTCCTTTCTCGCATCTGCAAGCTCCCACCAGACCGTACTAAGGTGCGGTTCACACAAATTGAAATACGTTGTAGCTCATTGATAATACAGTAACAGGGTCTGTACGGGGCCTTAAATAATATATGAGTTGAGTTCAATTAAGATTGTGGACTCTTAGGGTGGTGTGGATCGGTTATCATTGTACGATGGTGAAAATTAAATGCTACTTACTTCATGATTGCCTGGTACTGGGGAAGTGCTGCATTGTTGCCATGATAAATTTGGGGTTCGATTTCTTGTGAAGACTGTGTCTAAATATAAAAACTTAACATTAAGTTTAGAGAAGACTATTTAGTAATTACTGCAAAGGAAAGCTATTATTGAAACCAATGCAACATGTGAAATGCACCTGTCTCATACCTACGAGGGGACATATTGTGATAAATCGTTTTCATTACAAATGCTATAATGTACCTAATTGGTCTTTGATTTTTTTTGTGTTAAATATGTCTTTATACTCTACAGTCTACACCTTGTTACTCTTTAAAAATACAATCTTCGCTTGATATAAACAACTAATCAGCCAGGCTGTATTGAATTTTTTACATTTATTCATTTCGAACAATAAATGTATGTTTTATCAAGTAATACAAAAAACACAAATATGTATAAGGTTCGGGGCAAAGAGCCACCAACCACAGTCACTGGCGGCCAGCAACTAAACATATACTTTTTTTCACATATATTTTTATCGGAAAATATATGCAAAAAAGTATATGTATCTGTCAAATGGCTGTCGCTGAAAACGTGTTTGCGCCGAATTTAAGGATAATTTAAGGAAGTATAAAGATAATCTAATATATGGCAAATCTAATAAGAATCTTGATTAAAAATTTTTATCTCTTACAAAAACAGTCAATAAGCTTTCTCAGCGGTCGCAGCTGATTACACCGTCACATGGCACTCGTAAAATATCATCGCATTGCGTCGTGGCTTGTAATTAGTTGTAATAAATCTACTGTCATGTGACTGATGTTTGGTTCTATTGAAGTTTGAGGGTTGACATGTGATATATAATTTTTGTACTGAGAGATTTTATCTGATAATATTTTAATTATGATATTACTACTCGGTAGTTTGATGAGATGATAATATGTTAAAAAATTATTATTAAATGTGGCTTTATTGCCGGCTGTTTCCTTGAAATTGTTTAGGTTCCGTATTCTTTACTAATAATTCTTTTGCTTATTTATAAAAGTATATTTCGATTCTTGTTCCAAAGTAATGCATAAATGTTTACGAGTAAGTAAAACTGAAAAATTGCATAAAGATGTACATAATCTGAAAAATAATATAAGCATTTTATGTACGTCCAATGCGAGCAACGCCGTACACTGAAGCTATTATAAGGTTTATAAATAGAATTTTATTTATTACTAGCGGTCCGCCCCGGCTTCGCCCGTGGTACCTACATGTTTAAACTATCCTATCTCTCAAGTTGGATCGAACTGCACATGGTGTGCGAATTTTATTATAATCGGTTAAGTGGTTTAGGAGTCCATTGAGGACAAACATTGTGACACGAGATTTATATATATTAAGACTAGCTTTCCGCCCGCGGCTTCGCCCGCGTTTTCAAAGAAAAACCTGTTCCCGTAGGATTTCCGGGATAAAACCTATCCTATGTCCTTACTCGGGTATCAAAATATCTCTATACCAAATTTCATGCAAATTGGTTCAGTAGTTAAGGCGTGATTGAGTAATAGACAGACAGACAGAGTTACTTTCGCATTTATAATATTAGTATGGATTTATAAAGGCACGCCCATTGACGCTACAGCAAAGGACCCAGGCATGCTCTTTCACCAACATGTCTGTTCTGAACAGATCAAATTTTCTGACCTCTACCACTCGACCCGGCCATTGTCGTTAAATCGAGCTTATACATATTATACTATAAGAATGGCTGGAAATTAAAATTTCGCGGCATAATTTGCTGGACAAAAACTTCATTAGGCCATATAAAGAGGGGGCCATTTACCCATTGTTAAAGTCCTTGGGTCCCTTGCTTTGTTTTGTGTCTGTATAAGATTTTAAACCTTACAATTGTGGATTAAAGTCTCTATTGCTGTGGTCGTGGTGCTTTTATTTTCCTGTTTTATTAAAATTTTCATGTCCATATGTTCGTAAACATTCTTTGACATACAGACGGATACGTAAAGGGCTCGTTTTGATTAAAATTTGCTTGATGTCTCTGTAATGATCTGCTACTTTTGAATATTCCTTCAAAGTAAAATATTTTTACAATCTTATCATGTTAATGAGATGTATTCTATGCTGAAGTTAGTATTAAAGATTTCTTGTTGGTTTGTCTTTTCTTAATTTTCATCTGTCTTTCTTAACATTTATTCTAATTCAGGGAAAATGTTTTATTCATTTATATAACCATTGATAAAGTATACAATTAAAAGGAATATTATTTTTCTATCACCTAAAATAAAAAGTTCTATTATTTCACCTTTTTCAGAGCGATGTAAAGATCAGAAATCGTCTCCTAATTCTGTATAGATTTACAATCGTCACTACAATACAAGCTGCAAATGAAATCCCGAGTTCCTCTACAAAGCGGGAAAATATGAAAAATATACAGCAGCGAAATCGAACGGTATTGTGATTCCCCGAGTAATTTCCACCCCTACAGTGCATTTACATTTATATGAAGAATTCGAGATCAAGCCTAAGGATTTGCTTAGGGAGCGCCTGGACATGAAGTGACGGAATGAAACTTCCTGAGAATCGAAAAATAATGGGAACTTTTTAATTTACACCATTTGTATGCAGTTAAAATTCTTGTAATCTCCTTTCATTCCGCTTTAAGATAAAACTTTATGATCACATCACACACATACATAAATACTAAAATGATAATCTTAATGTTCTAATTGGGGTTCCTTTTATACGATTAAATTAAGTTCTGTAGTGAAGTCCCATGTCCCTAAGTGGGGTAAGGGGCGGATGCATTATACATCTGTTTCACTGATCGATTTTCTTTAGGGACAAGAAGATGATCAGCCTTCTGTGTCCTGCCTAACCGAGACATTTTTTTTTCTTCGTCTCCACCGGGAATCGAACCCAGGACCCCTCGGTACTACGCTCACACGTCAACCACTGTACCAAGGAGGCGGTCAAAAAGTTCTGTAGGTATACTAAAAATGCCTCTTTTATACGCGATCAACTTGTATATACAAAATTATTTACTTATTTTCTTCCATTTAATTCTAGCATTGATACGTGGATTATTTAATATTTATTATTTTAATCCTCAGTATCTTTTATTCTTAGTTACCTTATCAAAACATAAAACAAAAACTATTCTCATACAAACTAACATTTATCACACAAAGACAATACAATCTGAGCCCCTTCGAATTAACGAGGCCCATTCGTTTCATTTGGAATCAAGAAAGCAATATGAGGAGCAGCCCCACACCATGGACCCCTGTGGAGAATAATCGGCCATTGATTGAAATTACTAGTTTCACGCTTTGTAGCTAAATTAGGAATTCCTTGTACATATCTGATTCATATCATGTTATTGAAATTTCCTTGTGATAAAAACAATACTGTTGACATGAAGGAAAGGGGAGATGTCTGAACTCAATAATAGTTGTTATAGTTATTTATTTAAAACTAGTATAGTATTAAATTA